>JANJGK010000042.1:25264005-25334005 GCA_039081455.1 Macrobrachium rosenbergii
ATTCATTATTAACTTTTCATCTTTAATACTGAAATGCTAATATCTAAGTAATCACAATCCAGAAAACACCATATAGCCTTAGTAAAAACACACTGTAACCTAGTACATGTAATTGTTCTGGAAAGTTACTGCCCCAGGACCCATGAAGTAAGCAGCAAAGTTGTCTCTTATCTCTAACCCTCGTCCACGTGGGAATGGTCCAAAGTCGTCTACATCCTCACATGGATATGTTTCACTATCTTCAAAGTTTATTCCATCTCTCTTCCGAACAAAATTATGCAGAATGCAGCAAGCTTTCACAATTTCATCAATGAAATCTGGTTGCACTAGAATAGGGGTGTGAAAAATCCTCCACTTGTTCGCCAGAATCCCAAAAGCACACTCCACGCTACGTCTGCATCTTGAAAGTCTATAATTGAAAACTCTTTTTGTTGCATTTAGTTCACGTGATGGATATGGTCGCAAAAGATTAGTAGAAAGCTTAAATGCCTCATCTCCAACCATGACAAATGGTTGGGGATTTGCATTGGTGTTTGGCAAACACCGAGGAGGTGGTAAATTTAAAGTGTTAGAGTACAATTTCTTACCAAGGGGGCTGTCCCGAAACACTGTGGAATCTCCTTCCTTTCCATAAGCACCTACATTAATGGCAACAAAGCGTAGGTTTGCATCTGCAATTGCCATGAGCACCACAGAAAAAAATTTCTTGTAATTAAAGAAATTTGATCCTGCTGCTCGGGGATTAATGCATCTTATATGCTTGCCATCTACCGAACCTACACAGTTAGGAAAGTTGGTTTTCACATAAAATTGATCGGCAATGTCCAGCCACATTTCCTCAGTTGGTTGTGGCATTTCCATCTCTTTCAAGTGAGTCCAAATAGCTTGACAGGTTTCCTTGACTATTGTTCCAATAGTAGATCTTCCAATGTAGAATTCATACTTAAGACTTGAGAAACTACTTCCAGTCGACAAATACCTGTAAAAATAATTACAACTGTAAAAACACCAATTATAGGTCTAGGTTTATCTCCAAAATAAAACGCACATATATATATACATATATATATATATATATATATATATATATATATATATATATATATATATATATATATATATACATATTATATACATATCATATATATGCATATTTATTTATTTATTCTTGCACTATTATATAATTAATTTTACTGTGTTATTCTTCGCAGTGAAAGAGATGAAGGGGAAGTGGCGAAACCTCAGGGACAGGTTTATGAAACATATAAACCAGGGCAAAAGCGGTGATTCTGCAGCCAAAAGGAAGAAATATGTCTTTGCAGACGCCCTCAGTTTCCTGCTGCAAACTATGGAGAAGCGGAATACCTCGGGAAACATTGCAGAATATACGGATGAAGAGGAACACCAGGAGAGGGCGAGAAGTGAGGGTGATGACAGTGACGAAGGTCTTGCTACAAGTGTCCGTGAAAAAAAACAACGAACTGAGTACCGTCATCATGCCAAAGCTAATCTCACACCTTTCCAGAATGTACTGCTGAAGAAAATGGATGAGAGCTCCAAACAGAAAGATGATGATCCAGACAAATCATTTTTAATATCCATTCTTCCTTATTACAAGCAACTTAATGATGACGAGAAAATAGATTTCAGACTGGTGACTCTTCAATTCTTTCAAAGCATCCGACGAAAAAAATCACAGAACTTACAGCCAGGTCAATTACCTCAAGTACCCTATCTTTCATCTCAGCAGTCCGTAATGAATCCCTCTTATCATTTTCAAACGTATCCTGCTTCTATGTCAAGCACTGATATGCAAGCACCATTACATGTACAGGGACCACTTCATATGCAGGCATCATTTCATCAAATGCAGGGACCAGCTCACATGCAGGGACCAGCTCATATGCAGGCACCAGCCCATATGCAGGGACCAGCTCACATGCAGGCACTATCTCAGCTAATGCAGGCACCATCTCCTGTGGAAGCACCATCTCCTGCACAAGGATCCTCTATGCAATCACCAACTCCTGTCCATCATGGCACCATAGATACCCAGTCCACGTCTTCACAGGACTCTCAAATGATTGACGCAGTGTCTCCTCAATCTCCTTACTAAACATCTACTTGCTTCGATTATGAAATAATTTGTCAGAATTCAAGGAATATTTTATTTTTACATTTGATTCTTCTATTTGGATTTGAATTATTATAATATACTGTAGTTACTGTATTACATTACCATTTTTTCCATTCTGAATAAATCATGTAATAATATTTATTTTTTTTACTCACCTTAGTGTAATTGTTAGTCTTTCTTCTGGAGATATTGATCTTCGAAACTTTGTATTTTGCTTCGAGATATGAGGCCTCAGCACTTCCAGCAGTTCATCAAAAGAAGCTTTAGACATTCGGTAATACCCGAAAAACCTTTCATCATATTTTCTTATATTCTCATAAAACTTTTCAAATCTTTTACTTGTTTCTCGTTCTGCATTAAATGGATGAATCCAGTGTTTACGACGAGTTGGCTCTTTCAGTAAGCCCTCTGCTTCTAATGCACAAATAATATTCAGTTTGGACAACATGATAGTTAACCTATCTATGCTAGCTTCTGGGAGTAGACTGAGCGACTCCGCCGCTTATGTGTGACAGGATGCAGGTGATGCGGCGGTGCTGCATACGGTTTCGCCGTAGCGGCGACGACGCATAGTGTGACACCGGCCTAAGAGAGATTATGGATTAGCACGGCACATGCTGAGAGAAATGGAATCTCCCTATAAAACATTACACAATGCACGTTCTTAAATATTAAACACTACATAGACCAGCAGATAATGATAAGGAATCATGTAATCACAGTCTTTGAATATTAATGGATTCGGGCCCAGGTGCAATGAACACGTGCTCGCCATCACAGAAAGAGAAAACTTCAACACTTGTATTACTTAGACTATGTTGCCCTTAAGTTGCACTGGGGAAGGGATAACTGGATAATTATCACTGGATCTTTTACTGGAATTCAAGGCACGTTATGGGCAAGTTACGGGAGGCCGAAGCAGGACACTTAACAAAGGAAAATTGCTTTGTGGAGGAAGGAGTTAAAGTTTAAAGGAATGGGAAATTTAAGGGGTTCAGGGAGAAGGGAAAGGGCTGGCTTACTGACTATTTGTAATGCACGAACCTGGGCTAACAATTGTAGGCACCAACAATCGATCGGCCGTTAGTCAGAAATACTTCTGCCAGCTGGAGCGGAGATGAGCTCCAGACATAAGCTCAGAACGGAGCCACGGAAGTCTCTAAGCATCTTCCAAGCAGCGCGGCTTGCTGGGTCCTCAACTTAGGCCGACATTCCCTGCAAAAAAGCCAGACAGCCAGAAATGAAGACAGAGGGAAAGAGTCCTTAAAGGTTAAGTACTTAAAGTGCTCATGCATCGATTAGTTCCATCGTATTTATGCATCATAATTATGGAATAAGACCAGTCGGTTAGACGAACCATATATCAAGTCTGTATTAGGCTATTTGGACACGTGGTAAGAAATCATGACATAGACTTGATATTTCAGAGTTCATCTCTCTGTGACACAGACTTCAGATCATAACACTGTACCAGTTGTGGAGTAGAGACACTGAGTACTGGGGAAGGCAACTTGAGTTACCTAAGGTAATAACGTTGGACTGGTTGTAACACATGAAAATATGGCCCATATACTTCATGTCACAACTTAAATAGCAAGAAATTATGCCAAAAAAACCTAAATTAAACGAACGTGATTTTCTTTGTCTTTTTTTAAATAACAAGAAATTCGTTTCCTTAAACGATAGCATTATGTTGTTGTAATCATGGATGCTCCTTCCCAAGAACATTAATATAAGTCAATTGCTGTGAAAGGTCATACCATGCAAGGGCTCTTAGTGAACAAATTTGTAAGTCTAATGGAAGGCTTCAATACAAAGGAAATAAGTAAAAATGAATAGTGATATCACTGGTTGTAATAACAAATACTCAATAACTTGAATATATGATTTTCTCCCCTCCCTCCCTTTACCTATTTTGCCTAGTCTATTTCCCCTTAGGAGAAGAGAAAGGACTAATTATTAGTTCCCTCTTCCGTTATCCTTATCCTATTGCACTCTGTTTACTTATCAGGATTTTATGATTCTCTCTCTCTCTCTTATTTAGTTACCTCTAAAAACTTAATCATAAACTTTCCAGGCGAAACTTCAGTGATTTATGCTTGTTTTTGCTATCATTTATTTATTTATTTTTTTATTTCGTCCCCTACAAAGTTCCTGAAAAGTATTTGAAAAGTAACATTCTGAATCAATTCCGCCAGTTATCCGAAGAAGTTTCTTGCGTTGGAGTGGAATTTCATTCTTAATATATATACATATATATGTATATATATAAATACACACACATACATACATACATATATATATATATATATATATATATATATATATATGTATATATATATATATATATATATATATATATATATATATATATATATATATATATATATATATATATATATATATATATATATATATATATATATATATATATATATATATATATAGAAATCATCAACACACAATCACATGTGGAACAGAAATAAATTTCTGACGTGAGTCAGAAATTTATATATATATATATATATATATATATATATATATATATATATATATATATATATATATATGTATACATATATAAATATATATATATATATATATATATATATATATATATATATATATATATATATATATATATATATATATATATATATATATATATATATATATATATATATATATATATATATATATATATATATATATATATATATATATATATGCCTTCTCTGATGGGTGAGAGAATATGATGTTCAGTTTTCAGTTGGGGGAGGGGCAGTGAATGAAGAGTAAGCTCATTCCGCATGAGTGCTTTTACAGACAACTGAGCTTGTCATTTCTTACAATTTCTTTGTATAAGAAAGAGTCAATGTGTCTAGCAATGAAGGCTGATTTTTTAACTTTATTCTAAAATAATGTCTTTGAAATGGGTAACTGTTACTTCTATAACAGGCAAATGGTGTCATTATCAGGTTGCTTTATTTTCAGGAGAAATTGATGAGGTTGAAACTGGGATCCTTTCATCATCTTTCGCTCGTTTTCTCTCCAACGTAGAGAAACATTTTCTGAAAACAAAGAGGAAACTATTTTGCATGCAACACTGTCACAGCTCATCGACTAATCAGGTTTCATGAAAACGTCTCGTGTCTGTCGGCTGGCAGATTCCAGAGACCCGCATCAGTGGTCTTGTACTCTTGTAAAACACTATCACACTCACAGGCCACCTTTGGGCATAAGACCCGTGCAGGCATAGGGCCAATTTAATCTGAACCAGCTTCCTCATAGAAGCACAAGATTTGTGTGTTCGAAATAAAAATCTTAATCATAAAAGCTATATAGATAAATATTTCAAAAATCTCCTCCTGAGATATCTAACGCAGGAAAGTCATCCTTTGCTCTCTGAAGGAAAGCGAATTGAGAGACACTGTCTTCCGTTTCATCAACTCAAGTGTGCTCAGGTAAATACGCAACCCCCACCTCATTAACTGCTTCCATCTTTATCGACTGTATACTCGTCATATTGCCATTAAAAACTAATAAACATTTATCGTCATCATGTGGGTAAGGCACAGGCGTACCTGAGAGAGTTCGATGCTACTGTCAGGTGTAACAGACAGGAGAGGAAATGAGAAGGAAATGTCATAACTGGAAAAGGGTCATTAACACCCAAGTGATAATCGATTATATGTAACTAATTTTAATGACGTTCCTACTATTCCCTGTATTCTTTTACCCTTAAACATAAAACCGATTTCATAGGAAGGTTTCAAGCTGTAATGTCCTTCCTTAGATGCTCGGTAACATTTCTGGTCTTCAGTTGTCCACAAAAGCCTTCCAAGAGCTTATGGGAGTGAGGGTAACGAGATCTCTTCAGAGGATGAGCGTGCATTCTCTGATCACCCCTTTTCATGATTTCATGAGAATTCGGTTTTTCATTGCTAAACAGGTGACCTCTAGCCTTTTACTTATTGCATATGATGACAAGTGAAAACTTGAAAACCACTGAGAATAATTAGATCATTTTTGGTATTTCCTTGAGCTGCGTGGTCGTCACTGGATATATTTCTATAATTAGAAATTCCAACCACTTAGGCATGTTTTAGCGTCACTGAAAGATTATAACCTTAGGAGGATTAGATGAGGTCCAACACCTTCGATAAATCCAGACAAGGCTCCAGATGCGCATCTTCTGGATAGGAGTCACGACATCGGACTTTGACCTCTAGGGGTTGAAGGGATTTGTCCATCGATAAAACTGCTTCTTTCTGTCATTAGATTCATGATTATTTTATCTTTTGAATTCTTTCAGTATCATTTATAGTGACAGTTCTTCCTGATCAAAAATTCTGCCAAGTAATTTTATTCCTCAAGATTTTTTCATATTCTCTGACTGAGTTTGAAATGCTTGCATTTGATTTTAGAAAAGGAACATTGCAGTCTGAGATTATTGCCACCCAGTATAATAATAATAATAATAATAATAATAATAATAATAATAATAATAATAATAATAATAATAATAATTATTATTATTATTATTATTATTATTATTATTATTATTATTATTATTATTATTATTATTATTATTATTATTATTATTATTATTATTATTATTATTATCCACGAAGACATTCCCATAATCAGTATCCTCTAAGAATAGAATCACCTCGGCCATTCTCAGCGCTCTAAAACCAATCCAGCTCCCGACCTAGTCCGTGTTTCGTGATTTGTGGGGTTCTGTTTTCGGGGATGTCTTATTTGCCTCAAGATCGTCATCTTGAGAGTCAGCCATTTATCAGAGACACGATCCACTATTTTCGGGGAGAGATAACTCTGGATACTCCAAAATATGGTTCCTGCTGTTATCATAGTTGTTCTCTGAAATCTTCACTCCCTTCTTACGCTTTCCTTTTTTTGACACCTTTTAGTCCAAGACATATAGCAATATTTTAAGGATCTTGGGTCCAGGAAGAGAGAAAATGAAATCAAACTGCATTTTTATTGCATATCAATTGAAAATGACTTTTATGAATGGCTGATATTCCCTTCCATTGCCTACGAAGGCAGAAGTGTTTGCACTAAAGATTTATGCGGAAATTCAATGCGGATGGATTTTGGCGATGAACGGCCTGTTTAGTATTCTTATGAATGAGCTAAAGTAAAGAAACAGAGATTAAACCTTATACACTCAGAAGTAGGAATTCCGTTGGATTTCTTCTCAAGACAGAAATGGTTGAAGTCGCAAGATTCATAGATGTTTGGTCAATTCTCTTGATTCTGACAAGATTAAATAGAGACATACAAAAGAATATTCCTATACCTAATATTTATATGGCTAAACAACAGGAAATGTTTATGAAGTCGTGTAATGGATGTAATCTTCACTGATTTCTCCATTGCTCAGGAGAAGAAGAGGGATTTCTATAAAAAGACCTGAGTGCAGGATCCTGCCTCCATCTCATTTTTCCCTTTCGAAAGCTTCGCTGAGGACAGATCCTCTGAGGACAGATCCTCTGAGAACAGGTTCTGACGCCTTAGATAAACACTCGCGCACGAAGACCACCATCTTTCGCCTGCGGATAAGTAGACGCTCCAAGGAATATGGTGACGAGGGAATATATACATACTTATATATATGCACATACAACAAAGAATGCCAACAGATGGGAAGATTCAAGCAACTTTTAGAAAAGGTAACAGTATTATGAAACCTTCCATTTCATTCTGTAAAAGGGTCATCTCTGGGGACGAGGTTAACGACCCCCTTTGAATGAAGGTCAACGGAACTAATGACATATCACGCCCTGAACGTTTGTGACCTGAGTAAAGAGAGTATTTCTACTTTTATGTAGTACTTCTGCTCTTGAATACCAAATGGGGTAAAATTCCAGTGTTTTCATTCGTTAAACTTCTTAGGACGCTTACAAAGAAATTCATCACATCATCGCCTTCCGCTGAACCGTCTGTTGTGAGAGGCAAAGTGAAAGCAATAACTCCAGTCAGAGATTTTCAAACCAAAGCCGGTAAAATGTTGGATCTGTTCTTATGAGAGGGTGAATGAGAGAGTTCTTCATTTAGCCTACCCTTCTATCTCCTCTTTTCACTTTGGTTTTATATTTTCAAGCATATGTATATATATATATATATATATATATATATATATATATATATATATATATATATATATATATATATATATATATATATATATACACATAATTATCTTCTTTTGGTAGAAAATTATTTTGCAATAGAAACATCTTTCTGCAAAAATTATTTGATCTGCCCCGAAACTTCCGTGTTCTTTAACGACCCATTTAAATTCGGTCACTCTAAATAAAGGGACGCTTTCCAAAGTTGAAGGATACCACACAAACCATCAACTATTATCGTACGGCCTTTTACGGTTGACTGCTCTCTCTCTCTCTCTCTCTCTCTCTCTCTCTCTCTCTCTCTCTCTCTCTCTCTCTCTCTCGCTAATAAATGTTGGGCATCGTGATTCTTTTCTTGACCACTTGAACCCATTGTATAACGGTGAGCTTTAACGTCAAAATATAAATATTTTCTTGATAAAGGTTCTTCCTCTGCTTCCATTCTGGAGTTCTTGCATGCTCTCTGGAATGCATCTACCTCTGCAAGGAATCCCAGTGAATGAAAGATCTCGAAATTATCATCCTTGGTCAAGTTTAATGAGGTCCCTACATTCACATTAGATGAAGGTCTTAGTTCCGTCGTTTCCCGTTAGGATAACGGGTTCAGTGTCTCGGTAAACGCTTTCAAAATCCTAATTAATGGTTGTCAGCAGTCACGTCTTATACAAAACAAGAGGCTTTTCGGCTGCGTTCATTTTTAAGGTTAAGAGATGCAATTAATACCAGTAACCTTTTGGTGACACAGAGAAATAAGACAGACTGACCTTCGCTGCACAACACAGTCTTCCACCCAAGAGTTCGACGTCGTTCTTCTTTCCCTTTTGGTAGATAATTGTATAGAGGTCTCAGTGGTAGAGACAGTTTTCGGTGAGGCCAGAGAGATATTTCGAAAAGGAATAAAATACATGAAGTGTTTCTACTCTCTCTCTCTCTCTCTCTCTCTCTCTCTCTCTCTCTCTCTCTCTCTCGACAAATTGGATCAGACGATAATTTACTAGCTCTCAACCAATATTTGGTATGAAAACGCAGAACAATTTTAATTCGTATGATTGGCTTCCAGTAACCATAGGAACTACGGCCTTTGTAGTCAATTGAAGTTTATCTCTGTTCTTTGACAAGCGGTGTTGTTTACGAGAGAGAGAGAGAGAGAGAGAGAGAGAGAGAGAGAGAGAGAGAGAGAGAGAGAGAGAGAGAGAGAGAGAGAACGTTGACGAAAAGGGAGGAAACACAAAGGTTAATACGAGTATTTAAATCATCATCTGCTTTCAATGACTTTTAAATCATTTTTTCTCTTCGTTCTAACTGATATAAAAAACGTAAGTTTTACAGACGACATATGAAAAAATAAAATGTATTTTGGAAACAGAGTGAAGAGAAAAAACCGATTAAAATGTTCATTGTGAAACCAGAAGACTGGAAAAAAGAAACCGTCTGCTGCAGAATCGTTGTTGGTGTCAAATTCCTTTGCCAGCAGTATTCAGTTTGTTCTTAAGACAGACATATCCCGCACACGAGCAACCCAAAACGTCCTGATCCCTTCCCGTTGTTGCAATCCTGAGAATCGTGAAGACACGAGGCTAATCCATACCTATTGAGTGATGCACTGTAGTGCTTGATATATTGGAACGTCTTTTCTCAGCAAGGTTGCCCAACATGGGTAGAGATGAGGCCGAGAGCCTTCATTTAATACGTTACTTCAGCCATTTAGCATTTGTCTTTATTTTGGTTAAGGACTGTTTTATCTTTTAAAAGTGCATGTGAAGGTAATGGTATGTTTCATCACGGATATCCTCTATAAACAATATTGAAAATTCTTTAAATAAAATCTGTTCCAGAAAATTCTATGGTCGTAATACACTTTACTGACTGACCATGTCTTCGTAAGATACGTCTTTAGGGAGGAGTCGTTTTAATAAAACAGCAGTCTTGGTCAACATAGATGAACTGATGAACCTTTACTCTTAGTCATCTAAGGACTTTATTCATAATTCAAAAGACAGTCATTAATGCTCTTATATCTTCTGTACATCAACTGTCAGGGAAAATCCTTCAAGATGGAAAAATATATTTGGAGCTGACAGATGTCAGTCTCCTTCAGTAAACCAGGGGTTCTCTCTCTCTCTCTCTCTCTCTCTCTCTCTCTCTCTCTCTCTCTCTCTCTCTCTCTCTCTGCCTTTGAGTATTAGACAAACGTTCGATGAATAGTTGCAGCATTGGCTGAAAAGATGTTTACAGAATGAAGACGAACACAAAAATTAAACAAAGTCTATGAGACTCCGCACCATCCCACTCGTTGTTAGAGAGAGAGACGAGGTTAAGAAAAGATAAATAATCCCCTCCCACTCAAAAATAAAAAGCTCTATGACGCCATTTCCAAGCGACTGGAATACGTCTCCCGCACAAGCCACAACACAGTATATCTAGAGTGTATCTAAAGAACGCCAGACGATAATATTACAGCAATAAAAGGTTCCTGATGACATTCAGAAGCTCTTTCGGAATGATTGACGAGGCTGATGCAGAGGATGTGTTTTCTGTGGAAAGGATTTCCTTCTGTGTAAGGCCAGAGTTTTCGGGCGCGATCTTTTAGATGATATCAACACAGAAAAACCTTCTGCTTCTTCCACAATCCTCAACATCAGCGTCAGTCAACTTACTTGATTTTATTTATGTATAATACTTTCTAAGGAGTGTTCCCGATTCTTACCAGAAAAATTCCTCCGCCTAAAGAAGTTTCTGTGTTTTCTCTATCTCCCTCTCTATATCTATAAAACGCACTCACGTAAGTACGTATGTATATATATATATATATATATATATATATATATATATATATATATATATATATATATATATATATATATATATATACACACACAGACACACACACACACACACACACACACACACACACACACACACACATATATATATATATATATATATATATATATATATATATATATATATCATTGATTTTCTAACCTTATCTATTTATTGCCTGTAGCAGGCGAATATTACAAGCACCATGAAAATGTTATAAAACACATAAGTCTTCTTTTTGGGGGAGGGATTCAAAACAGGATTTTTAGGTCAATATTAATTTGGTGTGGTCTCACCCTCTCTTTCTTTGGGATTTATCTTTTTGACATAGCATAGAATCTTGATGCAGAAGAAAAATAAAAGACGGTTTTGAATTTCCATGACCTACAGACCAAGAACAGTCGTCTCACTCAGTTAAGCTAGAACACTGCCAAGTTGTTTCCCGTTGGCCTCTGCCTTCCAGGTTTCAAAACCCAGAAGATAATGATTCATTTCAGATCAAAACTGGAAACATCACAGCTTCTGGAAGAGACCTTCGAACGCTTGATTCAGAATCACAGATAATGGCACAATTTGGATTCAGCTCAAATTTATGAAGAACATGTTCCACTCGTCGGAGGAGAATATTAATTTTTCGTTTTGCCTTTGTGCTGTAAAGTAGAAAAAACACTCATTTGCATATCATTGCTTCTCGGTTTTTCTGAGACTTGCTGTATTTGTTTTTTTTTTTTTTCTATATTTCGGCGATCGGATCTTTCAGTTGAGATTTCTCTCTCTCTCTCTCTCTCTCTCTCTCTCTCTCTCTCTCTCTCTCTCTCTCTCTCTCTCTCTCTCTCTTTTAAGGAAATATGTTTGGAAAGGGGATCTGTTGCTGGAAGTATGTCCGTTGTTTCCGCAAAGGAATATTCATGAGTGTATGCACTTGCGAAAGAGAAAATGGCGAGGAAAAGTGTTGGACTAAATGTTCAGAGAAGGTGGAAGGAATAATTGACAGTTGTGATGGCGAGAAGAGGAGTGGCTTCAGGGTTTCCCCTTCATTATTCCTTTAAAATTTATATTATTATTATTATGAAAAGAAGAAGAGGAGGAAGAAGGATAGAAGTTATTATAGAAACCATTATCCTTGAATTACTGTCATTATTGGTCAGACGAAGGAAATTTGTCCCTCACAAGTCCAGCGGATGAACTACCGGGGCGGCACATTGGCTGAACGAAGTCGACAGGATTCCGAAGCCTAACGTTAGATGTATCGCTTCCGGTAGTTCGTTGGCCATATTTCTTCAAACGTTGCCGGAGCTCTCAGTCTCTCTCTTTGTGAAGTAATAACTCTCTCTTCAACATTACTTCCATAACAAGGAATCTACTTCTTCAGCAAAAAAGAGAATAAACTTCAATGCGGTAGAGGTCACGTCTGTCATGCTCTTTCTAAAACGTTTTAAGAAAAGAAATATTATTCACAGGAGAAATCGGAACTCATTCCCTGTGGTTTTTGTTGGCCCTCTTCGCTACTGAGGCTTCCATGACAGAGGTCCAGTCGTCAGAGGCTGCCAACCCATCTTATTTGCTTCTTCTTCTTCTTCTTCTTCTTCTTCTTCTTCTTCTTCTTCTTCTTCTTCTTCTTCTTCTTCTTCTTCTTCTTCTTGAGACTGCATCGGGTCGCGGGACACAACGACGTCTCTGCTTGCTTTCCTGTTGCATGTTTTGTTATGCGAATATCGGTTCGCGTTTCAGCTCTATACTGCTTTTGTGTCTTTTTGAAGCATTTAAAAGCAGTCTAGAAAAGCTCTTTGTTTTAAGACAATGAGATTAGCCAGATGCTCTTTTGTTCATTTTATTTTTCCCCATCAGAATTTTGCGCTGAAATGAAGTGCCTACAGATGAAGCTCTTGTTTGTGTGTGTGTGTGAGAGAGAGAGAGAGAGAGAGAGAGAGAGAGAGAGAGAGAGAGAGAGAGAGAGAGATCGTCCGAATTCAAACTCTTCCCATATTAGAAAACTGCTTTCTCTCTGAAAGCAAGGTGACTTGAACGGAAGATACTGTTAGTTGGGAAGTCTGTCTATATTTGCAAATGACTTCAGTTAATAATAATAATAATAATAATAATAACAATAATAATAATAATAGTAATAATAATAATAATAATAATAATAATAATAATAAAGGAAAACATTGTTTTGCTTCCGATGTCCCTTTAGAGTCTTTGGATGAAAATCACTGTTCATATGAGTAAATAATTATCTTTGATATTTATGTACCTAAACATTTGGAAATTGGCACGGTGATACCCTTTGAAAAGTTTCCTCTCAGAAAATAAAGATGGCTTAATTGGTGTAATCAGTATTCACAGAAAACGAGTGTAATGATATTACGGCAATTCTGAAACGATAAAGTTTATCGTGCGATTTTTCCTGGCGATGGTAAATGTTGACTCTGACCAAATAACCCAAGTTTTCGCTTATTTCTTTGATGTCTTTTTTCTTTCTTTCTTAAGAATTGAGATTTTTTTGTTTACTTGTCCAGATTAATTAGGTTCCGTTTTCTACTTTCAGCTGTTGGTGTTCCCTCTTAGTGCAGCTCTCTTGACAGCACTTCCGGGAATCAGATTTTTTATCTTTCTTTACTTGGAGTTACGTAATCTTTCTAATTAGCGTGTTCATTCTTCTATTATTAAGGATTACTTATAAAGCACGCTTTAGCAAGACAGTGAAACCAAGGTATAAGTATCATTGGCGTGCTGGCTCAATCACAACAAATATTAACGGTGATGATGATAACAGTAATGTGGTACAAGACAATACAGAGCGATACCCCTAAAAGCGTTACATTATTTTCTTTCCTAGCACCCGAATGAGGGGTTTACCCTGGAGGTCAACACCACCAACTAAGTGTTGTTTTCTGGAGCAAATGACTTTGCTGCTGTTTCTCATCACGTAGAATAATTTCAGGAGAATATTTTTGATGGCTAAATGACATCTCAGCTGGCGTCCGCTTCCTCTTCCGCCAATGTTGCTGGAATCCCCAGTTCAGCCGAGTCCCGTCTTTTTTGTTTGCTTTGTGGGCCACCCCGCCTTGACAACAGACCGAAGATACGGTTTAAAACGTTGGTGCCCTTAGAAAACCTCTACAAAGATTCTCAACCACTCAACGACAACGCTACAATAATTCTCTACCACTCGAGAGCGACGCTGACATCCTGAAACTCTACCAGAATAAAACATGACTAATTTTTCAGAACTATTGCCTTTCTCCTTATCCAGATTATGCACATCGGCACACTCTTAGCAGATATCAGCCCTGAAGAAAAGAGAATAGTGAGAACAATTGAAAAGACTTAATAAAGAATCAGTTCTACTGATGCTCCCATCTGTTTAATAGAACATGATTGAAAGAAGGTCTACTCCCTTCATATTATTATTATTATTATTATTATTATTATTATTATTATTATTATTATTATTATTATTATTATTATTATTATTATTATTATTATTATTCAGAAGATGAACCCTATTCATATGGAACAAGCCCACAGAGCTCATTGACTTGAAATTCAAGCTTCCAAAGAATAAATGGAAAAACAGTAAGAAGAAATCTCACTTATTAAAAAAGAACAAAGAAATTAATAGATTAATAAAAAGATAAAAATATATTAAAGTGCAAGGAGAATAGTATTAGGGTAATAATGCATTGTATCTTCGATTGAGCTTTTGAAGTTCCAGCTGCAAGACATCCTCACAGAGGCTGTTTCACGCCTAGAATAGTTAAAGCTTCAGACTCTTTCAGCAGAGTCCCATCAACTTGGAGGGGTGGATGAAGTGGAAAGTCTGTGTGAGATCTGCTAATCAGCAGTGTTTTCGCTTTACTGGAGTTCAGCCTCTTACCCCACCGACTACAACTTTCACTAATCCGCTCCACGTCACGATTGAGACTAAGGGCAGCTTCAGTTCTGATAAGTGGAGACTTTACTACACCTACAAGTGCTGCATAATCACCAGACTGAACGATCTTGTTTTCCAGGCCAACAACACTAAAAATACACTAAAAATAACAGTGGACCAAGAACACCACCCTGTGGAACTCCAGACACAATAGGTCTTGGTTCGCTAAAGATCCCATCAACAGCAACTCGTTGCTGCCTATCTGTAAGGAATCTTGAAGTAAACCTAAAGCATATCCACCCACTCCAAGATTCTGAAGTTTATATATAAATAAGTGCCTTGTGATCTACTAAATCGAAAGCAGCACTAAAATCTATTTGAAATACTCTACACTCAAAACCCTTACCAATGGTCTCTTGCGCCTGTTGTTTGAGGTGTCTACGAGTGACATGACTGTTGGCGTAGACTATATCATGCACCAGCCGGTAAATAATGAAGATTTAGGTAGTCAAGCTGTTACTCACTCACAGAGAAATGGAGTTGCTTTAGCCATAACTTAAATGTGGGAACGATGAACTGGATATAAAGCTGGAATGTAGACTCGAATTATATGAATAAAAGAATACTTGATATTTATGAACCTTGATTAATCTTAGTGTTTCCTTGGAATTCAAGTTTTTTTTTCACAGCACAAACAGATTATGTGAAATGCCGCCAAAGAACTGGATATTGTTCTTAAGGCTTTCAGTGTTGCAGAGGCGATGGTGTCATTAGTACCCATGCTGTAGGTCATTTGGCCTCCCGTTATGAGAACACTGGCCTCAGATGTGGCTGGCAGTAGCTTCCTGAAATCTCCGTCTTTGTTACTGTATGTCCAGGAATGTCCTTAAGTTTGGATGTTTCCGGATGCTCTGCTTCTGTATGAACTTCTGCTCTCAAACTCCAAGAGTCAGCATCCACATTCTGCTGAGGTGGAACTTTTCACAGCCCGCTACTGTGCTGTTCTACTCCCTTAACTTTACAGCTGACAGGGTTAGTGGCGCTGATTTTTTAAAACCTACAGCGTCGTTCTCTATGTGTGTATTTGCCCATTTGGTGATGTACCTTCATTCATTCATACATGGTTCATGGTTTATTTATATTCCTCATCATTCAGACTCTCCACTTCTTTCGCTTCTGGGTTTCCTTTTGTGAAGACTTCTGTGGGAGTGAGTGACCATTTAGTTTTGTTCCATATCTTATTATTGTATATTTATAAGAATTATTTAGATTTTGTTGACGAGACGTTTGAGTGAGCAGAATCATTTTTCCCTCAGAGAAAGCGAAGAATAATTTCCCGATGCTCCTAAAAAAGTCAACAAGAGCTAGAATTCCCAGAAGACTTGAATGATGAAACCCTCACCTAAATCATCTTAATTACCACATCATCAAGAAAGAAGGAAGCCGTCCCAGGGAATAGTAATTAGATTCTGGTTAAGCTAATTTACAGTGTCCCATAATTATCCACTCCTATTCTTCTTAATAAACCTGAATAATGAAGTAGAATCTGAACAAATCTTCTCTTACCTTCTGTGACATGACAAACAACTGTTTTATTTCGCATAAAAGGTTTTTCTCGGACTGCCTGAGGTCAAGAAGCTGGAAATTCTTGAAGTAAAGCGATGTCATTTAACACCACTATATCACAAATACTGCTTTTTGTTTATAAAGCTAGTATATTACTTTATTCTTATTTTGTTACCTACGCTGTTTACTATTAGTGCTTTAATTATTCTTGATTTTGTTGTTTCATGACAGGAAATGTGACAATGCCTTGAAAAAGACAAATCTTTCTTTGATGCTTCAGCCCCGACAATTGCTTCCGAAAATATTTCCAGGAATCGTTTCGCAGTTAATGATCTGAATTGTGCTCTTGGCGTCTTGCTAATTTCTGATTGCTACTCCGTGGATACAACTTGTGATTTCCAAAATATTTTTCTCAGCCTGTATAGGTCTTATCAAATTTCTTTCATGAGGACATTTCATTGTATTTGTTTAGAATTATAAATACTTAAATCCTTGAACTGTTCCCTTTAACTCTTCTCTCTAGTTCGGAAACTGAGTATATATATATATATATATATATATATATATATATATATATATATATATATATATATATATATATATGTATATATATATATATATATATATATATATATATATATATGTATATATATATATATATATATATATATATAAATATATATATATATATATATATATATATATATATATATATATATATATATATATATATATATATATATATATATATATATATATATATGAGAGAGAAGACTTGTTCAGATTTCACTTCATTTTATGTATATATATATATATATATATATATATATATATATATATATATATATATATATATATATATATATATGTACATATATCTATATATATATATATATATATATATATATATATATATATATATATATATATGTATATATATATATATATATATATATATATATATATATATATATATATATATATATATATATATATATATATATATATATATATAAAGATAAAATCCACGAAGGAAACGGAAACACTGGAGTACTGCGAGGCCTTTCGACGCTATGTCCTTTACTTAGCAGACCGAAGAAACATAAAAGTATGTTTACAAACAAAGCTCATATAATCATATAAATGACAGATTGGGATTATAAAGGAAACATATGTACCTGGAATCCAACACAATTCAAGAATTAGTAGAACTGCCAAAACAGGATGAAATATTTAAGAGATTTTACAAAGGATTAGGATCAACCGTTCAGGAGCAGGGACAGGACAATTAAAAGATTATACAGGTTCGTGACTGACCACCTAAAACTTTTAGCACAACACAATAATTCTCTTTTTTTTGTAAACAATAATAACTTTTTGCAAGATGAACATTTTACAAATAAAAAAATATATTAAACATATGGATATATAGAAAATATATATCAAGTAGCTAACTTGTAATTAAGTCAGTGATTTTATCTTTTAGGTCATTCTTGAACATTTTTCTAATACAGGGGTCCAAATAATACATGCCAGGCCTAAGATTAAAATTACAGCTGGAAGTAAGCTGGGTAATAGCGGACTCCATTAGATTTCTTGAAGAGAAATCTTTCGATCTGGCAATCACTGAGCTTTCAGTCCAGTTTATCCTGTGAGAGCTTTCACTTAAATGAATGAATATAGCATTGGATGCTTGTCCAGTTTTGACTGAATACTTATGTTGCTTAATACGTACATCTAAATCTTTGCTAGATTGGCCAATATAAAAAGAGGGGCAATCCAAACATGGAAATTTATATATTATGTTGTTGTTTTCTTTAGGGCTATTTTTTATTAACATTCTTTTGAGTGTGTTATTATAAGAAAAAACGAGGTTTACATTAAAAGGTTTTAACAATGCTTTTATGTTTTCAAAACCACTAAAATAAGGCAAGCTAAGAATGTTCTTAGGGGTTTCTTTCTTCATGTTACTTTCACTATAAAACTTTTTGTGGGCTTTGTTATAACAAATATCTAGTATATGTGAAGGATAACATAAATCTGTCCCTATTTTTCTTATGTATTCAATTTCTTTATCCAAATACTGGGAACTTACAATGCGCAAGGCTCGTAAAAACATAGAGGAAAAAATTTATATTTTGATGTTGAGGTGATGGTCTGAATAAAAATGGACATAAGTTAAGTTGTTGGTTGGTTTCCTATAAATACTGAATTTACATTGAAATGGTTCTCTATGTATTAAAACATCTAAAAAGGGGAGGCAATTGTCTTTTTCTAATTCTAATGTAAACTTAATGGATGGTACCTGGTTATTCAAATTACAGAGTAAATCATTTACATCAATACCAGCAGGCAAAACAGCTAAAATATCGTCAACATACCTATACCACTTTAAAGGAATATAAATGATATTAGGTATAATTCGTTTTCAAAGAATTCCATGGACAAGTTTGAGGGGAATGGGGATAAAGAGTTGCCCATTGCCATACCAAATATTTGTTGGTAAAAAGCACCATTGAATATAAACTTACAATGACAAATGCACAACCTAGTGAGAGAAATTATATGACTTACAGGTAGAGGTAATTCGTGAAGGATTAATTCATTACTAAGATACTCTAAAATAGAATCTATAGGGACTTTAGTAAAAAGAGAAGGTTCGGTGATTGCCAGATCGAAAGATTTCTCTTCAAGAAATCTATTGGAGTCCGCTATTATCAAGCTTACTTCCAGTTGTAATTTTAGTCTTAGCCCTGGCATGTATTATTTGGACCCCTGTATTAGAAAAATGATCAAGAATGACCTAAAAGATAAAATCACTGACTTAATTACAAGTTAGCTACTTGATATGTATTTTCTATATATCCGTATGTTTAATATAATTATTTATTTGTAAAAATGTTCATCTTGCAAAAAGTTATTATTGTTTACAAAAAAAAAGAGAATTATTGTGTTGTACTAAAAATTTTTAGGTGGTCAGTCACGAACCTGTATAATCTTTTAATTGTCCTGTTCCTGCTCCTGAACGGTTGATCCTAATCCTTTGTAAAATTTCTTAAATATTTCATCCTGTTTTGGCAGTTCTACTAATTCTTGAATTGTGTTGGATTCCAGGTACATATGTTTCCTTTATAATCCCCATCTGTCATTTATATGAGCTTTCTTTGTAAACATACTTTTATATTTCTTCAGTCTGCTAAGTAAAGGACTAGCGTCGAAAGGCCTCGCAGCACTCCAGTGTTTCCGTTTCCCTCGTGGATTTTATATATATATATATATATATATATATATATATATATATATATATATATATATATATATATATATATATATATATATATATATATATGGTGTGTGTGTGTTTTACAGAGAGAGAAAAAAGTATTATAAAAACAGAGAGAGAGACTATCATAGAAAATAATATGGAGACTATGATAAAGAGGAAACACATGGTCTTACCGTTATGAATCAGACAAAACGCAAACCTTCCGACCCTGGGCAGAGGCCGACTAAATGGCGGCGTGGACCGAGAACGTCGTGTGTTCATTCCTCAAGGAACACGCTTGTTTCTTTTCAATGGCAGTTCTTTCTTCGGGGAGGCTAACTGAAACTCGTACTGTGGTTTTTCTTTATTATCCCGTTGGAGTATAATTGCTCCACCATGTTTCAGCTGCTTCTTATGGGAGTCGGCTGGATTCGAGACTGAATACGCTAAATCCAAACTTGGTCTTGTAAAAAAATTAAGTGCGTGAGAGAGCTGTGAAAATTACTAAGTCACATCAATCACCGTTGGATGGGTTACCTCTCGCACACCCCGCCCATCTATCTACCCTGTCCCATTCTCTCCGTCCCTCTCTGTTCTCTGACTCTGCCAGTCCTCTTTCTCCTTCCTTCTCCCTTTATAGTGTTTGGGCGGTGAAAGACCTGACCTATCAGCCTGAACTCTATACTGTAATCATGGGGAGACCTGCAGAGCAGTGCCAAACTCGTCGGTAGTAGTGTCTGAAGAGTTCAGAGCGTCGAAAGGGTTCAATATGGAGACACAGCGACAACACTTTCAAAGGCAGCAGAGGCATAAGACACTGAATTAGAAACTACAGATTACGGAAATATCTTCGCACAGCAAAGGTGTGTTCTCTACAAATTCAACCAAATTTCTAATAATGATATCGAGTAGCTCGTTCTGAGTCTCGCCATAGAGAAATGTCCAATGGAATGTCAGCTCAGGAAATTATTTCCATGAAGTTCTTTACATTGAGGAATAAAATTAAGAACGCTGATGATTATTCAGGAGATTTTTTCTAGAATTCCTTAACATTTCAATGTAAATGAATGTTGATTAGGCACCTCCTGTTACATTATATGCATTATACACAATTAAGAGCGGCCATAAAGAACATGTGTATATTCTTCACACGTTTTCAGTTTGGTTAAAAAAAATTGCATGCATACACGCGCAAACGCAAACACGCAATCCTCCTTTACTGTAACCAGCGCGCTCCCCCTGTGTTCTTGAATATGGAGGCCCTTTTGTTGCAACACCTCTCCCAAGCATTCCAGAACCCTGAGGTTTGATCACGCTGACGGCTACCCCAGGGCATCCCAATGTCAATGAGTACCTGCACCCAGGGGGAGTCAAAGGCCTGGGAGAAAGGAGCTGACCACCCTGTTGGTAGTCCCCACATACAAGACAAGAGCACCTAACAGAAAAGATAGGTGCACATGACACAAACGACAGGTGCACATAAGAGAAAAGACAGGCGTCTGTAACAAAAAAGAGAAGAAAAACCTCAGGGCTCAGAGACCTTATTTCCACTGTTGGTTTCAAGGACCCTTGTACCTTACTGGAGAATAAAAAACAAAGAGAGTTTTTGTAGTTTGCTCCTTAGCTTTGCAAGCCGACATGAATTTTTTTTTCCTTTAGCAAAACAATTCTCTTCAGAAATCTAGTTTTCTTCTTTTCATTTCTTTTTTTCTAGAAAGCCTGGTATGACTGTCTTAAAAGGCCGGAATGATTCAGTCCAAGGTAACGATATGGAGTAGTAACGGAAAGAGAAAATTTTAATATTTCACATAGTTTGTGTATTTGAATTCGCGAGTTAATCAAGATTATTTCAAACCACAATCAAAGTATTGCTAATGAAGAGAAAAAGGCCTTATCATTTCATATTACATGTAATGTTCTGTGGGTAAAATACTCGTATACTTCGACGCAAAGTCAATTGATGAACTACAAAACAAACACCCTTTATTCTTCCAGTTGGTGATTTATTGTGAAGCAAATGCTTATTACTTTTCCTTAGGCCTTCACATGGGATTGTAAGATTTAATTTTGGCACCGAGGCTCCCCGAACTATTTCCTGGGTGGAAGAAGTCTCTTTGAATTGTCACCCAGTCTGTCAACAGCCATTCCGTCGACAAACACTTCCCCTTTCCTCAGCCGTGTTGACATGAGAGGAGATCCTCTCTCGGGCTTATTTCATCTTCCTCTTTGAGGCAGAGATGTGTTTCAGTTATTGGAATCTCGTGTGGTGAGCTCTCTCTCTCTCTCTCTCTCTCTCTCTCTCTCTCTCTCTCTCTCTCTCTCTCTCTCTCTCTCTCTCTCCTGTAATACAAAGTGACAGTCCTTCATATCCGTAAAGTGTCAATTTCATTCCCATTGAGACCTGCCTTGTATTTTACAGAGAGAGAGAGAGAGAGAGAGAGAGAGAGAGAGAGAGAGAGAGAGAGAGAGAGAGAGAGAGAATTTTAATCGTATTCTTCAAGAAAGTCTTTATGTATCTGTCAACACATTTTTTAAGGAAAGCCTCCTATTTGTGTTTCTGATATGAGAAAAGGGAGAGACAGGGAAGGAGAGTATCATTTTACTCACCCTGAATTTGACTAAGAAGCTTCACAAACTGCCTGAATGAACTGGTCGTCTGCGTTTCCCGCCCTATCTAGTTCGGCCTGATGTCATCCATTTCCAAAGTTTCCGGGAAACTTTCCCACTTTAGAGAAAAACGTTGCAGAAAGTTTCCGAGGGAACTGAATTCGAAAAGATAACAGACCTCTTTCGGTTATATTGAGAATACAGAGAAGAAGGGAGATATGTTGAAAGCAGTATTCCAGAAGAAAATAATAATAATAATAATAATAATAATAATAATAATAATAATAATAATAATAATAATAATTTAAACATCTTTTCTCCACAAGTAGTCCTCGTTTCTTTTGGAAAAAACAAAGATTCTTCACCGACAACAGAAGCTCAGTAATGTTTACCTGTTAACTTAATAATTTTGAAAAACGCAACGATTCTTTTACACAGTCGGGTTCATACAACATTATAATGGCTGGAAACTAATGAAACTTTTTTCCTGAATAAAAATTAAGACGTAAATGCGTCGAAACTTAACCAGGACGAAAGAATAAAGACACAGGGCGTAGAGAATCTCGTGATAAGGAAGAGGCAAACCAGAATTTATGAAAGGGAGATATCTTTTTCTTTTCGTTCTCCTTATATTTTCCCTGTGAATGACTGCTTGGTTGCATTTAGCGTCATAGATCCAAAAGTACATTTCCTGTTTCCTAGACATACGTCTAATGAATTGCTTGTGTTTTGACCATTAACATTATCAGATCCTCTGAGCGCAGCTTGGGCCCTTGAGAAGTGGCTGAGAGGACAGTTGGAGACTTCTCAGGTTTTTTGAGTCAGGGCAGATCTTTCAAGGCGAAATAAAGAGGTCAGATTTTGTCTGTGATATCCTGGACTAAATTTAATCCATTTGCACAACTGCTCCTGTTTCCTAACAGTTTTACTGGTAATGCATGCTACTTTTCGTTTTGGGGATTTTAGAATATGTCTGGGAAATTTTTAGAGTTCTTTGTGGTTACGCTTCTCTGTACTTCTGCATTCTGCTGGACGCTGGGCTCTCTCTCTCTCTCTCTCTCTCTCTCTCTCTCTCTCTCTCTCTCTCTCTCTCTCTCTCTCTCTCTCTCTCTGGTGCACACTTACGTTCAGTCTAATATTATTGTGCTTACGACTAAGGAGCAAAAAATGGATTTCCTCAAAACTTGTACTTCACGTCAGAAACCATTTTACAACTCTTATTTTATTGTAGTTTTTTATTGCAATACATTAACCTCTTAGCCGTCTTCCTCTGAAGGATTTTTGGTTCCTTATTCAATACGAACCGGACATATACCAGTCCCTTTCCACGCCCATTGATAAATCATGACTACAAATTGCATCACATAAGTCTTTTACCAATAAGGCGGACTATTTGTAGAGCAATATGACGTGATGGTTTCAAGTCTAATTCCGCGGTCTTACACAGTTTTTGTTTAATCCTAAATCCATACTTTTTATTTAATGTTTTCATGGGTTGGCAGATGCCAGAATAATCATAGGAGATATTAATTTCAGTTATTTTTTTCTTTGCAAGTTTAGCTTTAACGATTCTTTTCAGACAATCTCCTTCTCTCCGAAACTCCCACCTTAATCACCACCAGAACTTGAGGGAGAACCTTCCGATTCATGAGGCACTATTTACTCCAGGTGAAAAATCTTTGCTTCCAACTAATAATCTATCGTCTCCTCGGTAACAGGCGGCATAATGTCAAAGCTCTCATTACATACGACGCATACGGACACAGCATGTGCTGATATGACGCTGATTGAAGAAAAAAGTTGATTTTTGTTCCAACTTTATCGTTTTGTAAATTACATTTCCATTTCTTAATGATTTGGTCACTTTTCTTATTTTGCTGCGCATTCCAGAAAATTATGAGAGAAGGAACCATGTGTGAATGAACTTAGAGTAAGATGAAAATATAATGAGAGAACTTTCCTTCTTTTTCCCCCTCACTCTTTGAAGCCGACTCCCCTCACACAAACCCCGAGAGCGCCCTCTCTCTCTCTCTCTCTCTCTCTCTCTCTCTCTCTCTCCTCCACTCTAGCCCACTTCTTGAGAAACGCTTAAAGCTGTTTAATTTTAAGCTAGTAATAACGATAATAATGATAATAATATCATCACGATTTGAATGTGACTAAATATTTTAGCTTATAATCTCCCTGAAGCCCTGAATTCAGTTTTATGATGTCATTTCAAATTTATTTTAAATGTTAGGGCATACCATCTCTCTCTCTCTCTCTCTCTCTCTCTCTCTCTCTCTCTCTCTCTCTCAATACTTCGATGCACAATCAGTCTCGGTTTATTTAACAGCAGAAACTTTCTTCCTCACTAACTGAGTTACTGTGGTTGAAAGGAAGCTTCCAGCACTGGTACAGCCAATCCTGAATAATCACCCAGGGATGAAACACATCCACACAAGAGGCCTCCCAGTACATCACACCTGCCCTTCTCAATTCAACCTCACCAGAACCCCTTCCCCCAAACCCTCGCCCCCCCACCCAAACTCCCAGGACTGTCACAGGACAGCCTCTGCAGAATGTATTTTGGCCCTCCGATGTGATCTTGCGCGGGCTTCCTTCACCAGAGGCTGTGCTTCATTAAGCTCACTTTCCCTTCGTTTGCTTGGTAAGCTTTAATTTGCATTTTTAAAAATTCATTTGAACCTTGATGTGTTCTTCTACTTACCTCATTATTTTATTTTCTTCACAAAAACATTTTTTTTTTTTTTGGTGAAGCTCAATAGAAAGTTCTTAACTTCCTTTTGTTCCACAAGAAGATGAGCACACCACAGTAATGATAATAGCAATGACAGCGGGAGGAACCAGTTTCCTTTAAAACAAATGTTTCCTCCTTTTCCGTGGGATCTCAGGACCTTAGTCCTTCGCATCTGTCTTGATGAAGGTTTTTCCAAGAGACCTCATTTAACTCACCTCCCTCTTCATTCTGGCTTTATTCTCCTCTACAATGTTTTGACATTGTGTCTACAGACATTTTAGGAACATTTACTCTTCTTCCCGTCTCATAGTCACATAAAAGAATCGCATAAGAAATTTTGCTTGAAGAAAAAAAGGCTCCTAAAAGGTCCAATGCCTTTTTTCTGGCAGAGACACTTAAGGGCTTGAAGGAATCTCCACCTGGACGAAGGGAAAACATTTCATCTTCATTCTGTAACTGCACTTTCCTTCGAACCTCAAAATTGCAAAAATTCAGGGTCTCAGGTGAATGTTTATACATTTTCAATACAAATATACTTTAAGAGATAGGACACTTTCCAAAATATTCAGTCAATTAAGAATCATATTTACTTCACTTCTAACTTTGAAAAGTCTTTCGTTAGGTGTCGTTTGGTCCTATAATCCCATAAGAGAAGTCGGGTTGCCAAAATACATTCTGCAGAGGCTGTCCTGGGTGACAGTGCAGGGAGTCGTCGGGGGCGGCGGGCGGTTTCTGGTGAGATTGAATTGAGAAGGGCAGGTGTGATATTACTGGGAGGCCTCTTGTCTGGATGTGTTTCATCCCTGGTTAATTATTCAGGATTGGCTGTACCAGTGCTGGAAGCTTCTTTTCAACCGCAGTAACTCAGTTTGGGAGGAAGAAATCTTCTGATGTAAAGATTAAGGCTAATAGATGTATCGAGACTGATTGTGCATCGAAGTATTGACAGAGAGAGAGAGAGAGAGAGAGAGAGAGAGAGAGAGAGAGAGAGAGAGAGAGAGAGAGAGAGAGAGAGAGAGAGAGACAGATGGGCTCTAACATTTAAAATAAATTTGAAATGGCGTCATAAAACTGTATTCTGGGCTTCATGGATATTATAAGCTATAAATGTACACAATCTTCATTCAAAAATCTTTTGTCTCGGAAGACAGAGTTCCAGTCAGTTACCTGACTGTCCATAGACAGGTTGAATGACAACCGAGTAATTATTCTACTTTACCAAGCGATGTATCTACCGCAGATATTTTACAACTGGTTTTTATTTCAACTTTTTTCTACTCTCATATTAAACAGCGTAGTTCCTATAAAACACAAGTATAATGACAATGTACATATTTTAACGAGATTAATAAATCATACCGGAAAAAAATCTTTCCCTACAGTCAACATATGTAATAACTTTCGCATGTCTTCAAATGTGGCTGAGTTCTATTCATGCGAAATTATATATTCATTAGAGAAACCATTTTATACCTTGAGATTTTATCAATAATGGTTAATGAAGTGACAGGTCGTGAAGAAAGACATTAACTTCAATAGCAGACACTACATTTCCATGTTGCGTATATTTTATATAAATTTAAAGAGTTAGATTATTATGGATATCCGAAACATGCACAAAATAGATCGAAGTAATGAAAACAGACCATAAACGCTTGCAAAACCTCCAAAGTCTGTTGTATAAAAGATATAAGTAAAAAAAATTGTCGTGAGTATTATGCAAAGAGCTACTTCAAATCCTTTGAGAGAGAGAGAGAGAGAGAGAGAGAGAGAGAGAGAGAGAGAGAGAGAGAGAGAGAGAGAGGAAAACTGGAAGCAGACCAACTATGGCAAGACCTGCTGGGGATAAAAATGACCAGTATTCTTGGCCTGAATTGTTACCGTGAGGAAGTTTCCTTTAATTTCAAGGACTTGTGAATCACATTCTCTCTCTCTCTCTCTCTCTCTCTCTCTCTCTCTCTCTCTCTCTCTCTCTCTCTTATACTTTGTAGATGTTGGGTTAATTTAGGTTAATTTGGCTTCCTTTCATCTTCCTTCGCCTCCCCGTCCCACTCGGCTCTTATTTATTTTGCCGTTTTCTTTGGATCTCCCTCTTTAGCTGAATCTTTTTTTAAATATTCTTCCTTTTTGGTGCCATTGTTCATATTTGCTTTTATCGCTTTTCCTCTTCTTCTTTTTCCTTTATCCCCTTTCGGTAAGAAAGGCACCGAGAGAAAACGGTACTTTGTAAATCTTCCAGAAAAGAGGAAAAGGAAATTTCATGTCACACTTCGAGCGAACAAAAACACCACAAAAGGAAAGAGCGTAGTAGAAAATGGACCATATTTTATCTTATCATCACTTTTAGCAGGAGGAAATGCATACAAAGAGTGAATATTTAAGATATCTTGGAAAGCATTACATTACCTATGTGAAAGAAGCCTCACAACCTAATAGATACAGTGATGATTTTAGCTTTTTCAGGGAAATATCTTTGTTGTTTAATATGCTAAATCGTCGGAACTCCCTGATCCACTCACTGAACCCAAGGCAAATTTCAAGCAAGACGCTTTTGTCCGATCCGAGAAGTTTCCCTCCACATGACCACTTGACTCAGGGGTGTTTCGTTTGGCTGATCCTTCAGTTTCATTAGAGGTCTTGAGCTTTTGGGCAGTACAAGGGGGTAGGAAGAGAGAGAGAGAGAGAGAGAGAGAGAGAGAGAGAGAGAGAGAGAGAGAGAGAGAGAGAGAACAGACTTTCAATCCTTTCCCCCAGCCTTCTCGGTTCTTTAAAACTTATCTTAATAACAATCATATCCATATTCAGAGCCAATCTCTTCATCTGAAAATACAGCAGTTTGTATATTCACTTTCGTTTCTAACGATCAACGTTACTAAGAGACTACTGGTGATAGGTTTAATGAAGATCTGCTTTCATTAATAAAGTTATATATTAAAAGTCACTTAAATTCATTTGGGAAAAAGTTTGATACAATTTTGGTATCAAGAGAAACATAATTATGTTCTCCGATGCTGTTTTGTTCCAAAATCGTGTGAGTCAAAATTTGACACTTATGAAAACTGAAGACCTGTTATTGTCATCCAGACTGGACTATGACGCCAAATGACTTAGGTCTTTGTTTAGCTAAATAGTTTTCAAAATATTTCACGTTGCCCACAATTTTTTGGACACCATATGCGCAAAAAACGGGTTGCTGTCTGGAAAAGTCTCTATTCTGCGTTGCCCAAGATCCTAGAATAGAGGCCTATAGCAGCTTGGAGCTCCTTCAGGACGTCGTTTCGCGAAAGTTCCTGCATTAAATATTTCTTGTATTGAGAAATCTTGCACAGAACAATAGCTCTTAATTGCATCACATGGAATGTCTATGAACTCTCTCTCTCTCTGTCTCTCTCTCTCTATCAAATAAGGTAAGCGACTCTGACCGTGATATTACAGATTTAGATGGGATGAATTTGACAGAGTCCCTTGCGTTAGAAAAATAGGATACGGTGCTCTCTCGCTTCCTTCCATATGGGGTATGAGGGATATGATGAGACACTGCGCTCATGAATACCATGGATATATAATGCCTCTTCTGTGTTTAGGACTCATACATTTTAGATTCCTAGAGAGAGAGAGAGAGAGAGAGAGAGAGAGATTGTAAAGAAAGAATAAACCGTAACATTTATATGGAGCTTTCCTGATAAGTCATTTCTATTACCTCTGCAGTTTCCTGCGATGATTTCATATTGTTTCGTCCACCCTTCTGGAGGGTAAGACGAACTGGTGACAAAAAGGAGAGATGAAGGATTATTATTCGCGGTACAGTGAAGGAGGACAGAAAAGACTTTGCTTCTCGACACATTAGAATAACGGTACAAATCGATGTTCATAACTTTTCTTTAGATCTGGCTTACTTCTTCACTTTTACATTTGCCCTGAAGCTTCTTCCCCAGAAAACTTCATGGGAATCCGGTGGTGTATTTCTGTGGGATTTTATTAACAAAGAGATGAGGTAACCAAACTAGAGGCTCTCATGAGAAAACAGCACTGAATTCCTGAAATTTTGAGGCTGTTTTGTGCCCTGCTTTGTTCCAGGGAGGACATTCCTCAGTTAATACTCACTTGTTCGCGAGACAGAAATCGGAAACGAGGTGCATTTCATTCTATGAAAGTACCATGAACTCATTAGCGCTAAGCTGTTCAAATTAAATGGTTCCAAAAGGTTTTTTTAATCAAGTTAAATGTTTCCAAACTGGAAACCTGCATGTACAAAAAAAATCATATATTGAGCTATTTTGCATTCATTTAGAAGCAGCAATGAAATGCAATTACAAAATAGACGGCGTAACAATAACAGTATTAAATTGTACAGTGTGACCCCAAGTACTGTATTTAATCTCTCTCTCTCTCTCTCTCTCTCTCTCTCTCTCTCTCTCTCTCTCTCTCTCTCTCTCTCTCTCTCTCACTTATTGTGCTTGGCAACAAAACTCCGACACACATCCCCTGCAAATGCAATCAACGGCTGCAGGCAGAGACGGACGTGACTTCAGTGCAAAAGCAAGTACTGGACTCCATCCAAAGCAGATTAAGAGGCGTGGGCGCTTATTCCACAAGTCTTACAATTGAATGAGAAGTCACAACGGGTTCAAAATGTATTTCTTAAGATTGTTTGACTTTCCTTTCATTCATCATATGAAGATTCTTTCCCTCTCTTACCTAAACAAGAATGCAGTGTTCTTCTTGTATAAAGAACATCTATAGCAGTGTTGCCAGATCTGTTTTCCTAAAATCCGAACATTTTATTTACAAAATCTGTGGATGTAAAGTGAAATCTTAAAAATATCTGGAGAACCTCCAGTTTATTCATGATCACTATGGTGCGTGTATCTGCACATATGTACAAACTAAAGAACATTCATTTAATGTTATGAACACAATCACAATAATGCAGGGTATTTCCTAAGTTACTACAATTAAAGAAAACCAAGGGAGCATATAACTTATTTTACTTTAAGTTTATTCAAAACAGAACTGTCGCAGGTTATTCCTGTGGACTAAAATTAGGAAAATAAAAGAGGTTGTCACATAAACATCTCCAACTTAGATCAATGTTTCCCACAGGATGACAACATTAGAATTCCTACATACCTTGGCCGCCGTAACTACAACTTCCAGACTTCAGTAAGTCGCTAGTTATAGTTAAAGCAAAATATGATTTATTTCTCATCATTTTTTATGAGAAGCAAACCTGCAATTGCTCAGTTTATATTCTTTTTCTTATTTTAGTTTTTAATTTATTTATATAAAAAAATTCCGCTTCAGCACTTGAGTTAGGTTTCAAATGATTATGTTTTGTGAAATGTTTTTAGGCTACCTATCGTAAGTTCATATCACATCCCTAGTTAACATTTGCACCACGAAACATCAAATTCGTAACTAAAATGATATTTAAGAGCGCAAATATTTCAACCAAGTCACTTCATATTACGATTAGGCAAAGCTTAGACCAGATATACAAGAGGGATTAGCAAGGAAAATAAGTAATCGGTGGTCTTCCTCATTAACATATTCGAAAAACATTCAGCTCTGGGTGAGTCAGGAAAATGACAGACACTAAAAGCAATAATACACATCGAAGGCATAAAATTGCATTTGTCTATCTATACGTCTCTTGGTAATGTTTCAAAATAATAGATAAATAAATAATGGTGCAGTCTCCAATAATACAGAACTTATCTTTTCCTCTTTGCGAGTGTTGCCAGATCTACAGATCGATCCGAAATCTACAGATTTTTTAGCATATTTCAGATTTGTCCTCTTAAATAGTTGAAATCTTCAGATTTTTTACCATTCACGCCTTAAATTCCTAAAATGTATCTGCGAAATTGTAAAGTATTTTAAAATAATTTAAAATTATGGTACACTAAAGCATGTATTCTTATGAGTACATAATTCAAGACCTAAACATAAATATCTTAGGAGAGCAGTTGATGTTTCAGGAGGAGCAGCACGCCACTTTACTATTTATGCTTCGTGTTCATTATGGTTGTCGCCAGAATGAACAGTATAATGCATTGACACTTTATATTACGAATGTTGTTCGGGATGACAAACTTATAATTCTGGAATCTATTCTGTAGACACTAGCAACCATGTAACCAAATTGTATCTGTTAATTATAGACTGTTTTACTAGCTTTCAATACCTTAAACAAACAATGCAATCTGAGTCACCTCAGATAAACATTTTACAATCTTTTTTTTCCAGCTCGTAAAACAGTTATGTAATCCCATCTCAGTGAGGCTTACGTTGAATAGACACCACTAAAGAAAATAAAGACAAGGGAGAGCTGAAAACTTCAATCTTTTGGAGGAATTGCAACTTGGTATAAAAGTAAGGATTGAGATAAGAAATGGGCTCTATATGATACAGAGGAATTAAAACTCTTTAGCCTAATGCTTTGGAATATTTTTTATGAAAGCTACCTCTCGCATTTATAAAAAAAATTCTTTTTGACTCAGAAATTAGATTAAGAATTACTTCCTTATTTCATGTGCTGTCTTCTTTTGACTATGAAGTAAAACCTGATTTTCTAGTTGCTCAGTAATTTCCTTGAAAGACTTGATGTTAACCCTGATGTGACACTGTAACTATTCTGGAGTAAAGTAGCATCAACTAGGCAAATGGACTATACATTAAAGTTTACAGGTTTATCAAACTTTATTACGTTTACCCCACTAAAAATTTACAGTTGAAAGAATTTTTCCTACTATATGTAGGATGAAAACTAAATAAAGAAAAAGATTATCTACTGAAACACAGGTTTGTTCCATACAGATAATAAGGAATACATCATGCACTGGGTTTACTATGACAAGTGATTTATTTAATATAAAGCGCAAGGAAGTCGTCTGGAAGCAGGAAGTATGACAAGCCAAGAAACGTAGGCATTATGATTTTGTTGTCTTGTGGGAAACAATTGAAAAAAACTTCAAATTATTAATTTGAATAGTTCAGTATTTATACATTTGGCATACAGAAGTGTCGCTAATTGCCCCTTTGCTTTTAAATAGTAACTACTTTACAGTAGTTATATCTGCCTGCCGCTAATGTTTTTGTGAAGTTTTTTCACACAGTTAAGCAGTCTTCAGCATAACCTCATACGGGAGTGACGAGGAGCAGCTCTCTTTCCCTCTCTCTCGTTATTTAAGTGGATTTAAGGATTTATACACTCACGCTGGATTTATGATTCCGTCCTGGATTACTACCGTATTTAGTGCTGGATTAATTACTATGGATTTTTCCTCTAACATGGACATAATTACACACTAATTCATCGAGGATGGGATCCGGACGCTGCTTAGCGATGATCGTCTATTGAATGATTTTTTCCACACTCGCCAGAACTGTTATCGCAACAGGGTAAGCATAAGGGGCTTTAATGCTTGTTCTTGCGTCACATATTCTATATGCCAGTGTTTTGAAAATAATTTCAAGTATTTTGATTTATTTGCTAGATTGAACCTATGATTTCAATGCAGTCTATAATTTTATTTCTTAGGTATTTGACTACTCCTTGAATTTGCCATTTGTTTTACTGATAATTTGAGAGTTTTTGTGATTTAGTGTTGATTTAAACAAATATTTACCTAAGGTGATTTTCGTGATTAGTTAATTGCTGTTTTCGGTGATTCGTTGATTTCAAGATTTTATTGATTTATATGAAAATTGTAGATTTTAGTCATGCGATTGCAGTAATTGATATTTTGATTCGTGTTGATTTTTTGTTGGTTTATTTTAGTTACTTTTTGTTAGTGTTGCATCTTTGTTCTGATTTTTCCCGTGGTTGATTCTCCTTTACTTTGTATTTTTTAGCGGATGAGTGAAAGGAAGAAGGTTGAGCCCTCGCAGTTGTGAACCTTAATCTCTCGTACAAAAGTGCATTTCTTCGTCCTCGCTTGACATTCTTAATCACTCGAGGACTTGTTTACGTCATTCCACCACCAGCTGCTACAGTGAAATTTATCTCATTTTAAATTATATGTATTCATAAATGTCTAACAATTTAAATTTATTAAATATTTAAAATGCATTTTTTCCATCTCTATCTTTTCACTTAAAAATGCAAAGTTTAATGATATGATCCTGGTCATTTCATATTGATTAAATATTTAAAATGCATTTTTTCCATCTCTATCTTTTCACTTAAAAATGCAAAGTTTAATGATATGATCCTGGTCATTTCATATTGTTTTTATATTTACATATTTAAACACCCCCCCCCCCCATCTTTCCGCTAAATAAAGATTTGAGTTGGACATGTTAATGTGAGCAAAGTAACTTCTTTCATTCTCCTATTTTGTAGTCCAAAGGAATTACCGATAACCTGCTTTGTTTTTAATATACTGGGTAGAGTAAAACGAGTCGTATACTACCTCCATTTCTTTTTTGTAGTGACTTTGAGAAATATTTTGGTTGTGCTCAGAACAAAAAAAAAAAAAAGACAATGCAGGTTCTTCAGTTTGTTCAAGTGCCATCCTTATTATGTGTAAATGCACGAAAAAAAAAGTTTGACTAAAAAGGGGACTCTGCAGATTTATCTTAAGACTCTTTCATGTCTGTAGATTTTTAAAAATGAAATTAAGATATTTTTGAAGAATTGTCTGGCAACACTGCTCTTTGTAATCCAATCACATAAAGGCTTTGTGGTCTCGGGGATCGCTTCGCCTTCCTAGATGGACGTCACATCTATAATACAGGAATATTACAAGTTCGTTATCCTTCCGACCAAAACACTGTGAAAACTGTACCATCAATGTGTCTATAATATCATAATCCTTACACCACCGAAGCACAAAGTAAAATTACCTGCTACCCTACCTGAGATGTCAAGAGCCTTCCTAAAATATTTACCTTTAGTTCTGTAATCATGTGCTGGCAACAAACTAATTTGAAATACTACCATTTTCATTTAAGTCTAAACGAATGAACGACAAAAGGTTAAGTCCATCTGATTGAAGCAACGCTTACTGATGACCAAAAAGAACTCCTAAACTACGGATTAAACTGCCATTGCATCGGAAGAACAAACAAGCAGGAAAAACGAATGAACAGAAAAATTGACAGACCACTTGCAACAAATGGAACACGAGGGCAAGGTCAACATGGAAGATGGATGCATAAAAGGGCTGCTTTGAAATGCTGACAAAACAAGAGGAAACAACCAGAGTAAATTATTAACAGTGAGTTTAAAGCAAGCTGCCAAGGTTACTCTGGTTGTGTCCTTTTGTTTTGCTAGCCTTCCAAGCAGCCCCTCCCTCAATGCATCCATCTTCCATGTTGATCTTGCCCTCGTGTTCCATTTGTTGCAAGCGGTCTGTCAGTTTTTCTGTTCATTCGTTTTTTCTGCTTGTTTGTTGTTCAGATGCAATGGCAGTTTAATCCGTAGTTCAGTAGTTCTTTTCGGTCATCAGTAAGCACTGCTTCAGTCAGATGGACGTAACCCTCTTTTGTCGTTCATTCCTTACTTTGTCACCATATAAACTGTGTGGATTCTTCGAATGTCTAGCATCTAATGTTGCCCCATGTGGCCTTACCTCTCTCCTCACGGCGTTCTGCCTGTGCTTTTATAAGGAAATAATTAAAATCGTGTAAATTAGTCAAAATTGTATTTAGAGGCTAACTTTCTAGGTAAATAGGATAAATAAGAAGGAGGATTGTGACATATACTGTATATAGTTCTTTAAAATGAGTGGCATTTGTTCCCGTTAGAAAAGGTTCTTATCCTGCTTGTTACTGACCTTGAATGTGTTGCAAGTATTTAATATTCAGCTTAAATCAAAATTTCATGTTCCGTTTAATTTCCTTTTGATATATATTTTCGACGAGGCTGTCTTATTTTTATGATCAAGGATATTCTAAAAGTATCTGCAGTCAGTATCAGTTCCATCTTGATACCGTTATGGGTAGGAAATTCAATAAAGGTTTAACATTGTATTCTGGTAATCTTTGAGTAAATCAGTTATTCCCGCCCGAGACTGTTCTACAGTCCAGCAGTGCAGTCCAGCAGTGCGAGGAATAAAGGATCTCTGGAACTGGAAGCCCTACAGAGAGGCACATTGACTGCATATTGGTGCTGCTGTTCAGCAAATCTGGTTGCTCTGGGCAGGAAAAGGGGGATCAGGATTCAACTGAGAATGTGAAAGATCTCCGCAGTTAAAAAGAAATGCTCTCCGGCCTTTCGTTCTTTTCAGCAGGCAAGGGGTGTAAGGGTTAAATATCAACAAATAGAAGATGATGTCATTAGTAAAGCAAAATGGGAATGATCAAAGAACTGCAGAGAGGAAAATATATTTCCATTGGATTCATATTCTCGATATATGGCAATATCCCAGTACATGATGCCTCATTAAGAAACATAATTACGTTTGGAACTCAGGCTATGAAAATAGTGGTTATATTATCTTGTTATATACTTTTACGTGATTAATTAATTAGAAAGAAATATTGAAGAGCTTTGAAACCTTCCATAACACCAATCGTTTTGATTAAACGCCCGGCTGTTGTGGCAAAATATAAAAGTGAGTGATATGGGCTAATGGGCCTTGAAATTAATTCTTTTTTATCGGAGCTAAAAATAGTACTTCAGTAAATACTATTGTTTTCTTATTATTAATATTGTTCTTACTGGAGTTGTTGTTGCTTCCGCAGTAGTAATAATAATAATAATAATAATAATAATAATAATAATAATAATAATAATAATAATAATAATAATAATAATAAACTTCTTAAACGCAGAAAATGCCCAAAGATTCGTCTCAACTCTCTATGACTTTTGAAAGCAGGACCAGATAGCGAAATTCCATAAATATTTAAAAAACAAGCAGACAAACAAAGTTTATAACGGAAACAGGTCCAGAAAATAAACTGGCTTTCTTAGGTGTCCTTTCAAAATGAAAAGTCACAAACTAGCCAATTCCAATTATCCTAAAGCGTCTAGGAATGATATATAAAATCAAAATTGCCTTTTTCATTCTTGCGTAAAGCCTTTATTCTTTTATCCAGGCATTTGATTTTTCACGAGGAAAAAATGTTTTAAAGACCTGGATTTTTTTACTCTTTCTAAAATAAGCAGTCTGTAGTTTGTTAGAAAATATTTCATAAATAAATTGACACCAATGAAAACTCAGGTACCAGGGAAACAATACTGTTATACGAAAACTGGCCTCTTCAAAAATAGGCATCGGAAGAACACCAAAGAAAATTAAAGGTTTGTCTTTAAAGAACTCGCAAAAAATAAACATGAAAAAGGTTTGTTACAGTAATTGCCTTATTGGATATTTGTTTAGAACAAAAGAGTCTGCAGCCATTTCTGTTTACTTGTTCCTAAAGTAGTTTGGGATAAGTTGCATCAACATTAAAATCTCTCATTTCTGGAAGAAGAACATGGAGCTTTCGCTTCCAGTTTTACGGGTAGTACTCTGCAGGAAGCTTAAGACCGAGTCACCCGAACCGTCTTGTTCCAACTATCACTCATCAAGACGACAGCGGCCGTTGCCCGGCAGGCGCCTAGTTGCCTGCAATTGCTTCCTTGTCCCATCCACGTGGCATCAATAGTTTGGTGAACCGTGTTATTTTCGTAAACGAACGTTAATTCAGCTGGTATGGGGACTGCAAATTACCCAATACATAGAAATAGCAATGTATTTAAATACAGTGTTTGCAGAAAACCTATTAATATATCTTCCTGTGAGCATTTTTATTCAGGTTAAAATTTTACAGTTACGAGAACAATTTTCAAGATTTACTCATATTTTTATCTATTTATGTAATAATTTCTTAGTTTATTTTCTTCTTTTTTTTTTCATTTACAGATCTCTTCCTTCTGTGTTTCCCATTACCGTCTTTAAATGCGCACCCTGTTCTTCGGAATATTGGAATTCTCTCTCTCTCTCTCTCTCTCTCTCTCTCTCTCTCTCTCTCTCTCTCTCTCTCTCTCTCTCTCTCTGTTTATATGCTCTTGTTTTTTTCTCATGGGATATCTCGCCTTTGGGTCGACAGAGTGACTATCCTTTCTCTCTCTCTCTCTCTCTCTCTCTCTCTGTTGTTTATGCTCATGGGATTTCCCGTCTTTGGGTCGACAGAGTGACTATCCTCTCTCTCTCTCTCTCTCTCTCTCTCTCTCTCTCTCTCTCTCTCTCTCTCTCTCTCTCTCTGTCTTGAGTGCACCATCTTCTAGAGTTGCCACCCTCTCTCTCTCTCTCTCTCTCTCTCTCTCTCTCTCTCTCTCTCTCTCTCTCTCTGTTGTTTATACTCACGGGATGTCTTGTCTTTTGGTCGACAGATTGAATACTCAAAGACTAGAAATCCCATGATCATGAACAACACACACACACAGAGAGAGAGAGAGAGAGAGAGAGAGAGAGAGAGAGAGGAACTATTCTGTATAGGCGATCTCCCATCTTAGCTAATCCTTGGAGGATCTCCTCCTTGGAGAGTAGAAGACCTCACGATTGTCTGTATTTCTCTTCAAGGGCCAATTACATCGTCTAATTGGTCTTATATAGTGACATACCCCTCTGTCTTCTTGGGGATGATGACCTAGATATTGTGCCGCTAAACATTAGACTGCAGGGTTTTCAGTGACAGCATGGCTTGCACAGTACCTGCCATCTGATCATATTCTCAAGATTTGTTCAGATATTTACCGAAGAAAAACCGTCAGGGTTTGACATATATTTCCATTCATTATCTAAGTGGCTATTCAGTGCCTCGCCTATGATTCGTTGCGACTGTGTTAGATATAATCAGACTTTTGATGGAGTATGTGTCAAACTAACTTCCCCCTCAAGAATATAACGACTGACCATCTCGGTTTGATTGCCAAAAATAATGGTAGTGGTGCCTATGGCCGTTCAGATTGAGCAGGTAGCCCAGGTAAAGGAACTTGAAATTGAATTTTTTAACCTTGCCTTACTTCGCCGTATATGTGACCTCGACAGATAGGATGTAAAATAGTTTTGTGTGCATAGGAATACAACAATGAGCTAATCCATTGCCTTTGTGTCGTGGTCTTGAGTACTGAAATGTAATTAAGTGCTTGAAGTGCACTTGCCCACTCTTCGGGTAAAACTGCCCATCTTAATTGAGGTACTGATTCAGCCAAGCATCAGATTTGAAATTAAACATGTCTTTTAATAGCTTGTATATTAAAGCTCCAGTGTATTGAATTTTTACACGTTTTCCATGATATGTTGTTAGCACAGTGACGTAACTAGTTGGAAATAAGCCTCTGTAATTTAGCCAATCAGAGTGTCGGTTCCTCCTCTTATTTTGACAAGGAGTATCACGGACAGTTCTGATTGGTCAAAAGGCTTTTAAAGGCAGCCGGAACTTCAGCAGTGGACTGGAAAACCAGTGCGGTGTTGACTTGTGACTGTGTTTTCGTCCGTTCTGGATTTCTCAGCAATATCTGTGGGATTTTTACAAGTTTTTGTGAAAAAAAGGTACGTTTTGTTGTGGTATGGGTTCATCCACTGAGCGAGGTCGCTAGTTTCAATCTAGATTAATAAAGTTACGCAGCTGAAAGCTATCTAGAGGAAAGATTATATGGCCGACCAGTTTCCAGTAGAGAAACTGGACTTGAGGGTATTATTTTACAATAGTTACAACTCACTCTATAACAATTATAGTATTATAGTTGCATTTTGCATAAAAAATAATTGGTATTTCACTTATGGACATTAATTGCTTTCAACATAAAATATAGGTTTTTCTGTTGTATTATGATGTGATTTGAATGATTTTGAGGTTTATTTCCATCGCAAATGAATACTTATCCTTCCCCGGCAAATGATATACTGTATACAAAATTAATAAAATTACGACTTGTCAGAATACTGCACCCCCCTCTCCATAGCTAATACGGCAAAACTGTGTTTACTGATTACAGTTTTGCCGTATTAGCTATGGAGAGGGGGTTGCAGTATTCTGACAAGTCGTAATTTTATTAATTTTGTATACAGTATATCATTTGCCGGGGAAGGATAAGTATTCATTTGCGATGGAAATAAACCTCAAAATCATTCAAATCACATCATAATACAACAGAAAAACCTATATTTTATGTTGAAAGCAATTAATGTCCATAAGTAAAATAATACCAAATAATTAAACTTTCTCTGAACACTTTTTGGGGAAATTCACCATATTCAAGATATGAATGTTTCTATAATCCCCATCCTCGAAAAATTTCTGTGTTTTGTTTACTTTATAACACGGACACAGTTTGTGCTCTGATGCGAATTTGTTTTTGTTTAGAACTGCATTGTGGTTCTGATGCGAATTTTTTCCCCCTTAAAAGTGCATTGAGGCTAGTTACGTGTTGTCTAGCAGTCACGTGACATGGTGAAAATCTTACAGGTGTCAGACATTTTCGCTTGTCGTTTGGTTGAAGTCTGTCATAGAGTGGGGTTCTGTCCAGTCTGTGTTCATCTTGTAACTTTGATTATTTTCGCTTAATTCACGATTTCTTTGAAAATGAAACACGATGCATTGATTTTTAAAGACAACATGGAGTGTTACCTGCAGCAGTACAGTTCAGTTTTACCACCAATTTTTACTTGAAGCTGCTAAATTATGTCCACCTTTAAGTGACACTCAGCCACCATCACCACCTAGGGAATCATTTTCTGATGACAACGACGATGACACTGTAGATGAGCCACAGCCATCTTGTTCTGGATATAACCCATCAAAACGTTTGTGTCCATCCAAATAAGGTAAATTTATAATTTTTAAAATATTGTAACATGATTTACCTTCTGTAACCCCTGTGGCTGGCGCGCACAGCGCAACAATACCTCTTGCCAGTAAATACGTGCCTGCCAAGAATCCTTGTAAATGCGGATAAGGCGCGAAGCGCCGTTCTGCCACCCCCTTGCGGTTAAGGGATGTTAGGCTACATTACATTAGCCTATGTTGCCTGACTATGGCTTGCTAGGTATGCTATGATTTACCTCATTTTATTCATTAATTCAAATGCTGTTTTGTGTCCATGGTGATTTACCCCACCCAAAACCCCCCATTCCCAAAGGGTCCCTAACCTTGTTGGATGTAGTAGGGGTGTATAGGCTAGTAACTCAAAAACAACTTATTTCCCCAATGTATTTCCCCCAATGTATTTCCCCAATGTATTTCCCCAATGTATTACTATCATAACCATTCAGAACACATTAAAACACACATGAAAATACATAATTACTTTAGAAAAATGGAGTTGGAACTGTTGTAAAAATTTACCGACTTGAGTTCCAGTGATATTGCGTATAGGAAAATGATTATTGATTTATGGAATAACTTTTACTGAAAGAGGCCGATCAGAGTGACTAGGCAGTAGGATGAAAACCCTGGGTTTTAATTTATATCTATATAGGACTTTCATAGGTCCTCATTTAGCCTAACAAGAAGTGACTATTATGCGATATCAATTGATGGTATGGCTATGGCTGGCACGATTCCCCCAGACTGTATGTTCTGGAATGAAGGAAATTAGCCTTGTATTCCTGGCAGTCGGGTCTTGGGTGAAGAGAACCGATATTGTTTTCCCGACTGTATGTTCTGGAATGAAGGAAATTAGCCTTGTATTCCCGACAGTCGGGTCTGGAGTGAGGAAAACCGATATTTTCCCGACTTTGTTGAAGTAGATATTAAAATGTTCATTATATACGGACGGCGGGATATATGGTAATTCCATTATGGGGGGTGTTAACGTACCTTGTCTGAAATTTCTGAATGTTTTTGTCGTAGTTTTTGACAGAAAGATACAATGAAGATCTCGGTTTAACAGGTTTCCTCAGTAAACCTTTGGTGAAAGTTCGTTTCCGGTCCGAACTCCAATTCCACATGAGGGCTAGTACTAACCACGGTGAAACAGTGTTTCATCTACACAGTTTTGAGGTGTTTATTAGTAGTTCCTGGGGGTCAAATGTATTTTGCCATGTTTAGTACTAGACCCGTGGGGATCAAATGTATTTTGCTGTGTTTAGTACTAGCCCCGGGGGGGTGAAATCTATTTTGCCGTGTTAACACCTGGGGGATCAAATGTATTTTGCCTTGTTTAGTACTAGCCCCTGGGGGGTGAAGTGTATTTTGCCTTGTTAACCCCTGGGGGATCAAATGTATTTTGCCATGTTTAGTACTAGCCCCTGGGGGTCAAATGTATTTCGCCGTGTTTAGCTCCTGTGGATCAAATGTACTATGCCGTGTTTAGTACTATCCCCTGGGGGATCAAATGTAATTCGCCGTGTTCAGCTCCTGGGGATCAAATGTACTATGCCGTGTTTAGTGCTAGCCCCTGGGGGATCAAATGTATTTTGCCGCGTTTAATACTAGCCCCTGGGGGGTCAAATGTATTTTGCCGTGTTTAGTACTAGCCCCTGGGGGGTCAAATGTATTTTTCCGTGTTAACCCCCTTGGGGGATCACATGTTTTTTTACCATGTTTAGTATTAGCCCCTGAGGGTCAAATGTATTTCATTGTGTGTAGCCCCTGGGGATCAAATGTATTTTGCCGTGTTTAGTACTAGGCCCTTGGGGATCAAATGTATTTTGCCGTGTTTAGTACGAGCCCCTTGGGGTGTCTATGTATTTCGCTGTGTTTAGTACTAGGCCCTGGGTTGGGGGCAAATATATTTTGCCATATTCAGTACTAGCTCCTGTGAGGGTCAAATGTATTTTGCCGTGTTTAGTAGTAGCCCCTGGGGGGTGTCAAATGTATTTCGCCATGTTTAGTACTACCCCCTGGGGGTCAAATGTACTTCACCGTGTTTAGCCCCTGGGGATCAAATGTATTTTGCCGTGTTTAGTACTAGCCCCTGGGGGATCAAATGTATTTCTGTGTTTAGTACTAGCCCCTTGGGGATCAAATATCCCTTCAAATGACTCTTAAGTGCATTGCAGAAAATTGAAACCCAGAAAAAATCCTCAATTATTTACATATATTTTGTTTTTTATTGTGATAAATATTAGTTTGCAAGAATTATGTATTTAGAATATTTTTTTCATTTACGAAGATTCGAAAGATGTAATAAAAAATCGAGTAGTAATGTTCAGACCGGAAACGGCCATTATCCAAACTTTTTACAAGGCGATGGTGCATATAGTGATGAACGCGATGATGTCCCAGGTAGGTATATTGTAGGGTTTCTCGAGAGGGGCGACTAGAAAGCATATTCCCCTTTTCGATCCTTGAATTATGTCATTAAATTCAATAACACATAGGGGGTAGCGTCGTCAGTGCATCTCATGCGGCGGTGCGGCGGTGCAGTGTAGGCATTACTTAAGGTACTTAGAAGCGTCCCTTCGGCCCCCAGCTGCAATCCCTTTCATTCGTTTTACTGTACCTCTGATCATATTCTCTTCCATCTTACTTTCTACCCTCTCCTAATAATTGATTCATCAACAACTGCAAGGGTTTCGTCCTGTTACACCTCTCAAACCTTTTTACTGTCAATATCCGTTTCAACGCAGAATGTCCTCATAGGTCCCAGTGCCTGGACTTTGGCCTAAATTCTATATTCTTCTTCTATTCGTCTATAAAAGTCAATAAGTGGAACTGATTTAAATTCTATATTCTTCTTCTATTCTTCTATAAAAGTCAATACGTGGAACTGGATACAGTACATTACACAATCCATGAAATAGCCAAAGTCTATATTCTGTAATTGAAAGCCAATGCCAAATAAGATATCAAGTGATTCATTGACATAAAAATTACATTAATATTTGCGTGCTGTTTAATTCTAATTTCCTTCTTTCAACCCCTCACTGAAATTCTGGCCAAGCCTATTTACTGTATCTTTGATGCAATAAAACTTTTTAGTTTTCTGACAAGAAAACTATTGTGCTGGCTTTCTGTCCGTCCGCAGCACTTTTTTTTTTTTTTTTTTTTTTTTTTGTCCGCAATTTTTCTGTTCGCCCTCAAATCTTAAAAACTACTGAGGCTAGAGGGCTGCAAATTGGTATGTTGGTTATCCACCCTCCAGTCGCCAAACATACCACATTGCATCCCTCTAGCCTCAGTAGTTTTTATTTTATTTAAGGTTAAAGTTAGCCATGATCGTGCTTCTGGCAACGCAACAACACAGGCCACCACGGCCGGCCGAGAGTTTCATAGGCCGCGGCTCATATAGCATTATACTGAGAGCACCGAAAGATAGATAAATTTTCGTTGGCCTTGATTATAAGTTGTACAGAAAACTCGACTGGTCCGAAGAAACTTCGGTGCATTTTTTACTTGCTTATTGTAATGCCGGGAAATATGAAGTTTAAAGTCTTAAGGATAGTTTAGTTACGGGTTGAATACAGTATTATTTCAAAGCCAGATTTATTATGAAGAGGGTAATGGCAAACATTAATTTTGTATTAAGTATATTGTATAAACGTTCCTTCTTCAATGTTTTTGCTTATATTTATTTTAGTAACTAGCTACCATAAGGTAAATCATATCGGCGTCACAATTAGCGTTCTGTTCGTTGCTTGCTTCAAGAACGAGCGTGTCTGAATTGGACAATGTCAGAAGTGTTAAGATCAAAATGGATTCTATTCGTTTTTTTTTTTTTTCTGGCACGAACGTTGTATATTGTCATTCAAAATACCACCCATTCCCCTCCTGTCATCTTCCTCCTGCCCCTCACCTTCCCTCTTCCTCCTCCTCCTCCTCCTCCTCCTCCTCCTCCCTCTTCCTCCTCCTCCTCCTCCTCCTCCTCCTCCTCCTCCTCCTCCTCCTCCTCCTCCTCCAAAGTACACGACCCTCCTTCGCACGGGAAGGAAGTTGGATGGATTTAAAAAGCTTGGATAAGACAGAAGACGAGATGAACTTATTGAATGACTAAGTCTCTCTCTCTCTCTCTCTCTCTCTCTCTCTCTCTCTCTCTCTCTCTCTCTCTCTCTCTCTCTCTCTCTCTCACTGTCCTGATCGGCCATCCATACTCCAGCCTCTCGTTTTAGCAAATCTTTTTTATTTATTTTCCTTTATTCCCTCTATATTTATTTCCACTTATTTACTGTCCATTGCAGTGGATATCAACAGGACAGTCTATTAAGATAGCTAGTTGTATCCCAGTTACATGGTATGTACGTTTAGTTTTTCCATTTTTACTCTGCCTGGGCATTTCAAAATAACTGCTGGAGACTTCAATAGTAAGGAGAGAAAAGTAGTTATCTGCGTGTCTTACTGGCAGAATACAATCTCACTGTATAGTATTTTATGAATGAATCGAGTCCTCCGTTTTATTTCATGAACTGAATAAAATACCCAGATGGAATTATAAGTTACTTTTGAGTGATGGAAGCTCCCGACAGAAAAGAGATATCTGCCAAATAAGAATTGCCATTATGCACAAACTGAACCTGTCAACTAGCCGCCTACCTAGTTCCAAAATTGGTTTACCGAAGGAAGTGTTTGTCTCTCTCTCTCTCTCTCTCTCTCTCTCTCTCTCTCTCTCTCTCTCTCTCTCTCTCTCTCTCTCTCTCTCTCTCTCTCTCTAGGAACATTGTACGCCTATATGTTTCGTAAGTTATAATGCACCTGTTTATGTATGGATTACATTCATTGTTAAAATTTGACCAATTAGACCTGCCGGAAGCCTTCATAACTCACTCTCTCTCTCTCTCTCTCTCTCTCTCTCTCTCTCTCTCTCTCTCTCTCTCTCTCTCTCTCTCTCTCTCTCTCTCTCTCTCATCGTTTTCCGAAGTTCACCCACCCGAATCGCACTCATTCTCACCAAATCAATTAAATGGACCATTTAAAGAAACGCAATAGTTTCTACAAAAAATAGGTTTATTATTCAAATAACCCAACAAGAAATGAATAAAACAAAGCAAAGATTAAAATGCATAATAAATGAAATATCGAGTTAGATAACTAAACTCTGAATTGCAAATCACTTCTGATTAAAGAAGTCTCACTATGGCTAATAGCCTGAAAATATCCAAACTCACACATACTCCCCAAATCCATAACTAGTCATGTCAAAAAAAAACAGTCTACCACATGTTATTCGAAACAGTCCACACTATCCACTCAGTCCACCGACATCTGTCCACAGACATCTGTCGGAAGAATTAAACATGATAGAAAACTCCCAAAAATATATGAAATGCAAAACACAATAATGGAAAGTGTAAAATGCATAGCCAAGATATGGCAAACGTAACATGACAAAACAATAATATAAAAGAGGTATGAATGTTCATATTAAATCTCCCACACCAGTTCAAAAGTTCATAATGATTAGAAAATCATAGTAAAAATCACAAGTTCAATTTCCTCCCATAAAAACAGAGATTTCAAACTCTACCTTATCTGCCGATTCAAAGCCTGGATCCTCTCCAAAGCTACGTCTAGACAACTGCAGTTCTATCACGTTAATGAACGATCAAACTCACTTTTAGGGCAGATTTTGGCGTAATCTAGATCAAATTAACGCACGTACTCACGAATATACATAACACTTCGGAAGATCACCTGACCGGCAATATTGCTGAGGAATCAAACTATTTGTTGAACACAAAGATTTTACCTCGAGTCTCTCGACCTAGTTCCATCTGACTCCATAAATTCTTCCATCACATCTTAAAGCATTGAAGCTATGAAATGCATATATGTGTCCTTTAAAATTGTAGCAGCCATATTTTCTGAAATAGAGCTCGGCCACCACATAAGAGCGTCTCGCTCTCCTTAACGGCAAACCAAAACAAAAGCATATGTATAAAACATAACAGATAGAGCTTATGCTCAATTAGCAATGTCTACTGCACTGCAGCTTTAAGGACTGCTCTCATGACGCACTTCCAAAGTCACTGGGGTTGAGTTCTTAGAGCCTTTACATGTAATCTTACAAACACGAATGAGCTTTACTACTCCCACAACAAGAATTATCAGTAAAATAGCTATTAAGACAATTAAAATTGTCGGCATAATATATTCCTGATACTGGAACATCACGGAATCGTCAATGTCTTCCAACGGTGGAACCGTCATTGGCACCTTGGTTGTAGGTACCTCCACTACCAAATGCTCGTTATGCGTATGACGCATAATTATCTTCTCAGAACTGTTGAATACAGCACGGCTAAGTACGAGAAATTCCGTAGACAGGATTCTGCAGAATGGATCAAACAGTTTGGACTCTTGAAGAACGAATGTCGTCGACTTGTTGCTCTGGCACATCATTGTAACTGCACTTTTTGCAGAACGCGGCAGGAAGAGTACTGGTGGACTCGATGTGGTAATCTCGCAGGAACTGTCTAAAGTCACATTCTGTCGGAGTCTGTCCATGAACTAATGATAATTCACAACCACCCACAGACACAACTCGCAACTGGAAAACACTGCTGTCACACACACACACTTCTCTCTAACTAAAGCACAACTCGTCTTATAATCAACTCCCGAACCTTGACATTGATCTCCCAAAATGAACATGGTCTCTACTCTATCCCATGTCACTACTGAGTCTCCCAAAAACACTCGAAAAAGGTCTAATAACAAAAAGGTTTCATGTTACTGAACCAAACAAAACCACTAATGCAAAAGTAAACACTCACAATGTGAACTAATTCCAAGTGTGTATCTCAGAATAATCACAGTCAACTCACTACTAAGCACACCAACTCTACGGAACTCACTCACCAAAAAAATTCTATCCAAACACTAAAAGGTATCATATCTCGTAAAAGACATGAAAGTTCTACTCCGGTTAGCAAGTATTTCGCAACACCTGACTAACTCTCAACAAAATAGCAATTGACGTAATGGCAATCGCTCCCATGATCTTAACAACTACAACCACTCACAATACAGCTCCCTTTATTTAAAAAAAAAGAAACTGGAAAAAAATCCAAATACTCAAACACGATCTCCCAACCCGAAAAAAAAGATCAGACTTGTTCGGTCCGACATACCAAGAACCTCCCCCCAAAAAAAATCCTAAACAACACACACATTGCGTCAGATGATGAAATACATCATAACACCATAACAAACTAACACACTAACACACGGGTCAAATCTCGTATGAAATTAGCCCATGTCTCAACTTCTAAAATCATTCGAAAACAAATGATTAAGAACTTCAACATCCAAAATGAACAAGAGACAAAAAAAAATAAAAAATAAATATCATATATATACAAATATCAACCCATTTATCCCTCACTATATACAAACGTTCCATTACATAACTATATACAAATGTTCCATTACATCCCAACTTTCTTTAACTTCGAAATATGGGTCAATTTCGTCACTCCAGTATTTACATCTTTAACTACAAATCTATTCCCTCTTTTGATCTCTACAATCTCAAAAGGTCCGTGGAACTTCGGACTTAATTTATAATTCAGATCATTCCGAACATTCACTTTAACAAACACTATCACCCATCGAAAAAGCTACTCCCCTCGATTTCGCGTTACTTTTCTCTACCATCGCACGCGAACTAAGTTCAAGTTCTTTACTGATACGTGCAAATCTTTCTCTCGCTGTATTTATCAACGAAGTGACCGTAACATCACCCTGAACTCGCTCTGGTAACAAATCAAAAGGTCCTTTCAACTTGTATCCATACAAAGCTTCTGCTGGAGATATCTTAATTGTGTCATTCATCATAGTATTGATACTATATCGCACTTCATCCAAAGATCTGTCCCAATGTGTATCGGAACCACCCACCGTCATGCGCAAAGCTTCGATTACTTTTCGATTCGCCCTCTCACATAACCCATTTGCTTCAGGTCTATACGGGATTATAGATACTTTCTTTATCCCCAACAAATTAGCAAGACCGTCTAAAGTCTTATTAATAAACTCCCTACCATTGTCTGTGATCAGACATTCTGGAACACCATATCGACAAATTATCCCCTTAAAAAATGCTATAGCAACTTCCTCAGCTGATTTGTATTTCAGTGGGAAAATCTCGACAAAGCGAGTCAACTCATCAACAACTACTAATAAATGTCTATAACCATAAGCGGACTCTGAGAAGTTACCCAGAATATCCATATGCACTCTCTGAAACGGCCTATGTGGTATGGGATATGAACCCAAACGACATGACACTGTCGTCGCTGGCTTATTCGCATTGCAAATAGCACACTTCTTCACAAAGGCTTCTACTGTGGAAAACATATTTTTCCAAAAGAACTTTGACCTGACGTTTTCATACGTCTTGTCTACACCCAAATGAGGAGAACCAAATTTACAATGTACAATGTCTAGAACTTGTGATACTAGACTCTCTGGCACGATGATTTGTGTAATCTCACCCATGCTTCGAGTACTTCGCAAGTTATACTTAACTTTTCTCACCAATAAATTATTCTCCAACTCTAGACCAGAAAAACGCAACTTATACCCTTTCTTCGGTGAAACTCCCTTAAGAAATGCCTTAGCATCTGACAACAATTTATCTTCATCTTGCTTTTGTTCCAGCAAGCCTATGTCCCAAGTGACATTTTCACCCGTAATATAACACACTGCGTTACTCTCACTATCACGAATAACAATCTCTCCCGAGACTGCCGACTCACTATTTCTCCCCGAAGTATGCACTGTAGGAACGTGTATGTCCTCTACATGCGATCTCTCAGAACTACTAATATCAGAGACATTAGACACCAAATATTTACTCTCTTCACCCACACAGGATTCGGTGTGTATTTCCTCATCCTCGACCGGAAAATATCTGCTCAATGCATCTGCAACTACATTATGCTTACCTTCAATGTATTTGAGGTTTGCATCAAAATCTCTCAATGTTAGGAACCAACGTGCTCTCTTGGGCGACAAATTTGGCTTATTAAAAAGCTCTAACAACGGTTGACGATCTGTAAAAATCTCAACTTTATTTCCCAACAACATCTTAAAATGAACAAGGCTAGAGACAACTGCGAAAGCCTCCTTGTCCACAACTGACATCAGCCTTTCGTTACTACCACGCGTTTTGAACTTTCTGCTATAAAAAGCAATTGGGTGTAATTTCCCTTCAAATTTCTGCATCAAACACGCACCTATACCTTCCTGACTCGCGTCAGTCACTAAGGTGAATGGTTGACTAAAATCTGGAAACTTCAAAATTGGTGGGTTCACCAAAGCGTTCTTAAGCTTCTCAAAAGCTAATTGTTGACTATCACCCCAAACAAACTTAACGTCTTCTCGTAACAAATCTGTCAATGGCGACGCTATTGTAGAAAAATTCCGCACAAAACGGCGAAAGAAACCCGACATACCTAGGAACGAACGAATCTGTTTCCTGGTTTTGGGAACTGGAAAATTCACAATGGCTTTAACTTTCTCATCATTCACTCTAACTCCCTCTTTAGAGATAACATGTCCTAAATAGACAATTTTTCTCTTCAGAAACTCACATTTGGCCAATTTGACCTTTAACCCAGCGAACCGTAATCGCTTAAGGACTTCTTTTAACACCTTTAGATGTTCTTCAATTGTATCTGTGCATATGAGAATATCATCCATGTACACAAACACCGACTTTCCTAACAAGCCATGAAGTACTGTGTTAACCAGTCTAGTAAATGTTATTGGGGACCCTTGTAATCCAAAAGGCATCCTATTAAACTCGTAATGTCCCTTTGGTACCGAAAATGCTGTATATTTACGGCTACTCTCACAAAGGGGAACCTGTAAAAACCCTTGCATCAGATCTATAGATGAATATATATTCTTGCCACCTATCTCAACAAACAAATCCGGCAAACAAGCTACCGGATATCTATCTGGGCATGTTTTTTCATTCAATTTACGAAAATCTACACAAACTCTGATACTACCGTCTTTCTTAGGAACTGCAAGCAAAGGAAAATTAAACGGAGAATTGGACGGTCTAATAATGCCTTCCGACTCCCACCTCTGAACTTCTTTTTCTACTTCTTCTCTGATCTTAAAAGGAATTCGATATGCTGGAATATATATGGGATTGGTACCCTTTTCTAGGCGGATTGAATGTTCTAAAACATCTGTAACTCCTAATTTATCTCCCTTCAAAGCAATGATATCTAGATATTCTTTCAACACTTTCTCTACTTTATCTGAATATTCAGGATAATCAACTTTAGCCAAGTGTTCATGTAGAACCTGACTTCGGAACTGTTGCTCCTCGTTAGGAAACATATTCCCGTCTCCACAAAAACTCACTAATTTATGCTCTTCCTTAAACTCTTCAAAATCAATTACATAAGTACCCTTGTGATATTTTTTCACTGAGTCTTGATAGCTAACTAATTCTACTGAAGTCACGCCTGCGACTGAAATTTCATTCACTGACACCGTACTCACAACGTCTTTGAATTTCTCGGTTCCCTCAACAACGCACACTTGAGAAGGAAACTTTTTCTCTTTCAGCGACACTTTAACTAATGTAGGAACTCGCGGTTGCAATTCAACATCTTCCAACAAAAATCCTTTGAAAGATCTCTGCGGAATATCTTCACTCTCTAATGACTGTGTTACACATGTCTCAGACTGTGTCTTAGGTTTCTCACAAGTTTTTTTCCTGTGTATATATGGAACAAAACAACCTGACTCACCTATTGTAATTCCCTGAACTCCCGTAAGAATGTTGATGTTATGTCGCATACAAGAAGGGTGTCCTAGCAAAACTATTTCACCTAAGGCTAATCCTTCTATGACCAAAAATGATTCTACTATTGTCTTTCCACCGATACAAAGCGTAAGAAATGACGAACCTAAAATATTCAGTTTCCTCGCTTGTACATCACACACTGTCTCACTAGAAGGGACTAATTTGCACTCTGGAAACCTCGAGTGAAAAAGGTCAGCATTTACTAAGTTAACTGAGCTACCAGAATCAATGAAAATATGAATTTCATTGCCGTTAGAGAATCCACGTACAATCGGCCTAGGTTCTAGTGACTCTACGACCTGATTATTCATTATCCTGTGTCCGTTTTCGAACTTATCTTGTGAAAATTCTGCTGTTCCTTTGTGTATCTAGAACTTGCATCATGTGGAATTCTCCTGTCATATCTAGAAAAACCTCCCCGGGACTTCCCTGAATATTCTCTACTCTTTGTGGCTGGGCAAAATCTCCATCCATGATCTGAAGATTTGCAAACTGAACAATATCTCACTCTGCAATTTGATTTACTATGGCCTATTTTATCACAATTAAAACAACGTATCGTTGTGACTGATCTCTCCTGAATTTTCTTCGATTCTACTCGTGCACATGTCTTCGCTGTTGCATCATTTCCCGAGTGCGAGCGACTATCATTATTCTGTGGTTTGGAAACCGCAGCTGACATCTTTGCACCTCCCTGTACAAAAGTACTGTCCAGTGTCGGGCATTTTGCTAGATTTTTGTTAATCTGTGCAAACAAAAAGGATTCGTCTGTATCCTGATCAATTCTCTTATCAAAACTATCTACAATTACATCTGGGACCGACGTTAACAGGCAAGCAAAGTGTAACAATCTTTCAAAATTATCTAAGGAGATATTATTTCCAGTTACCCATGGAGAACCTGTTATAGATTTCTTTAACTCAACTACTGCATCGAATAAATTCGCACTGTATGTGACTAGTGAATCATTGCCCTTCTTTATTTTGAGAAACTCTCGCAAATTCCGAACTGTGCATTCACGTTGAACTCCGCCATAAGTAGCTCGTAGAAATTTCTGCAGTTCATTCCAAGTTTTACACCTTCTGAACCCGAAACTGCGTGCTCGTTTCCCAATATCTCCTTTATCTAAATCCAGAAATGATTTAGCCTCTGTTAAAGCTTCAGCGCCATTCGTAATTTTCTTGGAATTCAGATAATTGTTCACTGACTCAATGAAAGTTTCTATATTTTGGGTTGGCTTCCCGTCAACCAGCCCTTTAAAATTAGTAATTCCCGCACTAATGTTCGTCACTTTATGCACCACAATTGATTGGGATGTGCTTGTTGCATCGTCCGGCATTTTGTGAGTAATCACACGCCCTGAGCGTAACAACATAAGAGAAACCAAAAAGAACACTAGAGAAAGGCACAAGTTACCCCCTTCTAAAAGAACAGAAAACGGCGTTCTGCGCAACTTACGAGAATGGGGTACTTACCAATTTTGAAACAGAAAACGAAGTACCTATCTCTCAACTTCTACAGAAAACAGAGCTGTGTGCAGCCTGTGACGTCACCCACTCGACGACGAAGCAAAAAAAAAAACACCCAGCGCGTTTCTAGTTGAATCATCACTTTGCGTAATTAACTCACAATCGCCACTATTCACACTTATTTGGGTATTTTGTTAACCCCAAAATTGCTCTAGAGATCATCCAGATCTATTTCACAACTCCCCACTCCCAGTACTCGAATAGAAACGGAAAAAAAAAAAGATTTCCCCGTATTTCACACGTAATCACGACCCACTCAGTCATTCAACACTGACCCGTCGCCTTAGCTCTTAGGTGAAGTCGCCTATGCCTTGGGCATCAACGTTACCAATTAGTCTATTGGCAATCTCCCTCTTTCGCCATCATTAAAGACATTAAAATCATGCTGCCACCATTTAAAATCAAAAGACACCCGCTGCCGCCATTTAATTCTGTAACGAGGACAGAATTAACACTTTTTTGAAAGTGTACGTAACGTGCTCTACGATCTTTCTTCATGAAACGGAGGCGTATGAAAGTTCGCTCACGAAAACACTTACATCCATTTTTCTCCCCTCTCTCTCTCTCTCTCTCTCTCTCATCGTTTTCCGAAGTTCACCCACCCGAATCGCACTCATTCTCACCAAATCAATTAAATGGACCATTTAAAGAAACGCAATAGTTTCTACAAAAATAGGTTTATTATTCAAATAACCCAACAAGAAATGAATAAAACAAAGCAAAGATTAAAATGCATAATAAATGAAATATCGAGTTAGATAACTAAACTCTGAACTGCAAATCACTTCTGATTAAAGAAGTCTCACTATGGCTAATAGCCTGAAAATATCCAAACTCACACATACTCCCCAAATCAATAACTAGTCATGTCAAAAAAAACAGTCTACCACATGTTATTCGAAACAGTCCACACTATCCACTCTGTCCACCGACATCTGTCCACAGACATCTGTCGGAAGAATTAAACATGATAGAAAACTCCCAAAAATATATGAAATGCAAAACACAATAATGGAAAGTGTAAAATGCATAGCCAAGATATGGCAAACGTAACATGACAAAACAATAATATAAAAGAGGTATGAATGTTCATATTAAATCTCCCACACCAGTTCAAAAGTTCATAATGATTAGAAAATCATAGTAAAAATCACAAGTTCAATTTCCTCCCATAAAAACAGATTTCAAACTCTACCTTATCTGCCGATTCAAAGCCTGGATCCTCTCCAAAGCTACGTCTAGACAACTGCAGTTCTATCACGTTAATGAACGATCAAACTCACTTTTAGGGCAGATTTTGGCGTAATCTAGATCAAATTAACGCACGTACTCACGAATATACATAACACTTCGGAAGATCACCTGACCGGCAATATTGCTGAGGAATCAAACTATTTGTTGAACACAAAGATTTTACCTCGAGTCTCTCGACCTAGTTCCATCTGACTCCATAAATTCTTCCATCACATCTTAAAGCATTGAAGCTATGAAATGCATATATGTGTCCTTTAAAATTGTAGCAGCCATATTTTCTGAAATATATTATAAGAGATGGTGTTCCGACGGTCTTCTCCAGCTCTCGGTCGTCGTCTTGTAATGAATGCTCTTCGTCTTCTTGCTGTGAGGCCTAATTTCTTGCTCTCACGCCTCAGTTCCTCTCGTCTGCACATATATATATAGTCCAGCTGTTTTTTCTCGATCACTTTCACCTGTAGAATAGGAAAATATCTGGCTTTGTCACAAGCAAATGGTTAAGATTCTGTAACTTCTTTACAAATTCAATTTTTAAAACTAAAATGACACATTCAAATTTTAAAACATAACTAAACTGAAATGACACATTCATATTTTAAAACTGAAAAAATGACAAATTTTAATTTTAAAACACGATAATTTTAAAACAACACGATCAATGGTTATCTTATACACGATAATTTTAAAACAACACGATCAATGGTTATCTTATATACGATAATTTTAAAACAACACGATCAATGGTTATCTTACATCTTAAAATCTTGTGACTAAAAAGACAAAAGGAAACAACTGTTAATGTCAAAAATAAAAAGCAAATGATTAAGATTTTGTAACAATGACATATTTAAAAGCAAATGAATGCGTTGTGAACAATGAAATGACCACACAATCACAAAGAAAAGGTTAGAAGTAACGCTGCGTATTTTAAAGAACAGGATCACAGAAAATAAGACCAACGTCAAGAGTGTTCTCTTGTGTATTCAGTCTCGAGCTCCTGTTAGAAACACATATTTGAACGCCTTTCCTTGTGAAGCCTTCAAAGTGCATCAAGAATAGCAAATCGAGATTGTATACACAAGAAAAGAGGGACTTAATTCTATTCTTTAAAACACACGATTTTTTTTTTGCAATTGTCATTTCAAATATGGAAATAGCAATGTTACAATGATACCAAGAGTAAGTACCAAGGGTAATTTCTCTCAAAACCAAATGATCTCTAAATAAAGGCATTCCAAGTTCAGGCTATACTTAAAAATCTCGCTAAAAATACCCCTCACGTATTGACAAGCACAATATCTCCTGTACTAACACAATGGTGATTGTAAGTTCTTCAATACTGCAAAGCTAAGTTATGAGACCATACACCACTACAAAAGAAACAGTAAGACTGGCGAAAGCCAGAACGCTAATTCAAATAAATTCTTAACACTGCAAACGCTATTTGAATGCACAAGTTTCCTCTGGAACATGTTATAAACATGTAAAGTTTCCTTTGGAACATATCAATCACGCTTCCCTGGCGTTTTAGATCAATAGAGCAAGAAATATGTATTTCATCAAGCTAATCAAAAGAGCACATTGGCCTACACTGCACTGCCTATGCCAAACTTTATGGAGATGACTTTCTTAGATGTTTACAATTACCATCCATTCAAATCGTTGATTTCAGTGATAAAATCAACGTCCAACGATACAACACGAGAGAGAGAGAGAGAGAGAGAGAGAGAGAGAGAGAGAGAGAGAGAGAGAGAGAGAGAGAGAGAGAGAGAGAGAGAGAGAGATGCGCATTCATAAACATGTTCAATATCAAAATTCAGCCATCACAATATCCAAACTGGAAGGGAAGGAACCCCCAACAACTGTCTGACCAGAATCTGTAGCAGAATGTCGAAGATAAATGAAAAAGTCGCAGGATTAGATGTCACAAGGATTAAAACAAACATCTTTTCAGTACGAAATCCGATAGACGAGACCAGAAGCCCTTGACAAGACCAAGCACGTAAGAAAGGAAATGTACACACGATTAAGACCTTCGATTTTAAGGTAACAAAGACCTTGTAGGTAGTTAAAGCGATTAAGGGGTCTGTTTATAGAGTTACATAGTGAGGCCCCACACCAGCAACTTCTTGGTGAAGTCCTGATGTGGACCTTGCCAGTAATCCTTGTGTGGTTTAATAAACATATTCAACTTGTGACTTCTTTGTATTCTTACTACAATGCCAATCTGTTCAAACTGAGACAGACAAGAACTGCTCTTTGGTGATGCAACATAGGTACTGATAGGTTCAATAAGCTCATAAAACTCGTGTCAGTTTATGAAAACTAGGTACATAATTACATGTGAGAGAGAGAGAGAGAGAGAGAGAGAGAGAGAGAGAGAGAGACAGAGACAGAGACAGAGACAGAGAGAGAGACAGAGAGAGAGACAGAGAGAGAGACAGAGAGAGAGAGAGATATTATTATTCAGTAGATAAATCCTATTCATATGGAACAAGCACACTGGGGCCATTGACTTGAAATTCAAGCTTCCAAATAATATGGTTTCCATTAGGAAGAATTAGGAGGAAGTACAGAAAGAGGAGATCCCACTAAGCAAAAAAAAAAAAATTAAAAAACAGATATAGATAAAAAAGCATTAAAATGCAAGAAGAATAGTATTAGGGCAGCAATGCACTGCAGTTTCCCTGGAGTTTCTCGAGTTCCAAATGCACGACATCCTCTGGGAGGCTGTTCCACAGTCCAACGGCGTGAGGAATAAAGGACCTCTGGAACTGAGAAGTTCGCCAGCGAGGCACATTTATTCCATACTGGTGCTGCTGTTCAGCGAATCTGGTTGCTCTCTCTCGGCAGGTAAAGGGGATCTGGCATCAATTGTGAATGCGAAAGACCTCTGTTGAAATACAACTGATGGAAAATAGACAAACAAAGAGACCATCCGTCGATGGTCCAAGTCATAACTGCACTGCTACTATTAGGAAATGGAAACATACCACCACGAACCACTCCATCTAAGAAGAGAGAAATCTCTGGCAGAAGAAAACATCCACACCGGAGAACAGTATTCCAGTAAATAACTACAAATAACCTAAAACAGGCTGCATTACTTTCACCACTGTTATAATAAATACATCAGGCCTGACGAACAATACCTAACTTTCGTGCGGTATTTACTGAAACTTTCATTAGATGTTTCTCAAAAGTTACACCCAGAACAGTTAAAGCTCCAGACTCACTCAGCAAAGTCCCACCCACCTCAGTTGAATTGGATACAGAATTTAGACCAAAGGCCAAGCGACTGGGACCTATGAGATCATTCAGCGCTGAAACGGAAATTGAGAGTAAAAGGGTTGAAAGGTGTAGTAGGAGGGAAACCTCAAAGCAGTTGAAGAAGCCATATGAATCAACTGTTAGGAGAGGGTTGAGGAAAGGAAGGAAAGAAGGAAGGAAGAATATGAAGGAGGTACAGTAAAAGGAACGAAAGGGGTTGTATCTAGGGGCCCAAAGAAGGCACGCTGCAAAGAACTTTTAAAGTAATGCCTACAATGCACCGCATGAGGTGCACTGACGGCGCTAATCCCCTACGGAGACATCCACCTGAAGGGGAGGATGGGGTGGAACAACCAGTCTTTCTCCAAACGCCCAACCATAGAAACGTATGATATGGATCTTACGCGATGCCCATAAAATACTCAAACTTTTCAGTAATGATACTGAGAGCAAGGCGATGCAAGTATGACTGAAAAATAGTGTGACTACGGTAGAAACGAGGGCTATAATTATATATAATACACAGCCCCCATGAGCGCATCGAAAATTTGAATGAATAACATACGAGATGTACAATCAAAATGAAAAACACTCGCTATGCATACTGCCCTGTACACGACTGACTTGGTATTTCACGCAAAGGAAACCTGTGCCAGAATTTCCTAATCACCTGAAAATTGTGTTTCCAATGACAGACTAGACATGGCCCGGTGACAGATACCCTATATAAAGAATGTGCATTCTTTAGCAAGCTTTAGGAAATTGCAGAAGTGATTCGAATGATCTGGGTACTTGCAGAGTAACGCTGAAGAACCCGAATGTATGGCTGGGAGAAGGCTTCACAGTGAAAATTCTATCAAGTTACTCATAAAACCAACTCTACTCCAATATCCATTGAAGCGAAGTTACAGATATTTACTTGCAACGCATTTCGATGTGAATTCAAACGATCAGCAAGCATAGGAATCAATCATCATTGCAACATACAATTCATACCATTCACAATTCATACAATTCATACCATTCACAATTCATACAATTTCATACCATTCCCAATTTTTTGTCTAGCGGCTCCATCCAAAACGCCCTAAAAACAACAAAACACCATTTATATTAATTTTTTGTCTAACGGCTCTATCCAAAACGTCCCATAACTGAAAAAAGTAAGACACTACGAGGTCAGGGGCCACATTACTCACCTGAGTCAAATTGTTGCACTTAATGTTTGACCAAAACTACTGATTTTTATGTCAAACTCTGCCCCCTGGGACTAAGGTTTGAACAAACTTAAATCTGCCCAACGTATGGAAGCTGCCTCTCAAGTTTGGTTATTTTTGGTCCTGTGCTTCTTGAGATGGGTCTTGTTAAATGACTCACCCTACTTTCACTTATATATCTATCCCACCCCTGGAAAAGGGACGTGGCTCCCAAATGTATAAACTTAAACCACCTCTACCGGAGAACACGTACTGATTTTGTTTGAAATTAATTCAGTGGTTCCGAAGAAGTCCAAAATGTGAAGAGTTTACTTTCTACATACATACATTCATACATAAAAACCTGATCTAAAAAAAATACCCTTCAGGAAATTACAAACCAGAACAGATAGACACAAACACACACACACACGGGACCACAAGAGGACTGACGTTATTACCTCAAAGAGTAAAACCAGACAAGGAAATAACACCGAAAATCCTGTAAAGGGTCTTTTTAGCAGAAGACTTCGACCAGATAGGACTCCAGACTTCTTCAGAAAGCCCACCAGACAGCGAAAGACACGACAGCCTGTGCAGCTTTCATTGAAACTGACGCACAAAAGTATATGACGACAGCAGCCCTTCCTGGAAGAACGGATTTTATTTAGATTTGAGACGATAATTATATGATACAGGAAGGAGGCAATAGGGAAAGAATTATAAAGTAAAGAGCCATAAATTTTACAGACTCCAAGAAACTGACAACAGAGAAAGTTTCATAAAATCATGCAAGTGTGAGTTGACGCTCAATACGAACTCAATTGTTTTCTTTATTAGTTCAGCACAGAGAAAAGGAAATAAAAAAAATGTCTAAAAATTGCTCCTTATAATAGGTTAAAAAGCTTTCACCTGTAGACTACCTTTGCCTCTCCAGAAACAGAGGTTACCTCGCCGAGGCCCTCTGTGACAGGCAGAGGTCGAACGCGCCTTCTATTGACGTTGCTAGAATGACCCCCCCCCCACACAGAGAGAGAGAGAGAGAGAGAGAGAGAGAGAGAGAGAGAGAGAGAGAGAGAGAGAGCCAACGGTTTTCTGTTGCTAACATAACCCGTTTGTGTGTGTGTGTGTGTGTGTGTGTGTGTGTGTGTGTGTGTGTGTGTGAGAGAGAGAGAGAGAGAGAGAGAGAGAGAGAGAGAGAGAGAGAGAGAGAGAGAGAGAGAGAGCCAACGGTTTTCTGTTGCTAACATAACCCGTTTGTGTGTGTGAGAGAGAGAGAGAGAGAGAGAGAGAGAGAGAGAGAGAGAGAGAGAGGAGAGAGAGTGAGAGAGAGAGAGAGAGGCCGTTTTCTCTTGCTACCAAAACCCGTTTTCTGATAAGAGAGAGAGAGAGAGAGAGAGAGAGAGAGAGAGAGAGAGAGCCAACCGTTTTCTGTTGCTACCAAAATCCGTTTTCTGAAGGAGAGAGAGAGAGAGAGAGAGAGAGAGAGAGAGAGAGAGAGAGAGAGAGAGAGAGAGAGCCAACCATATTCTGTTGCTACCAGAACCCGTTTTCTGAGAGAGAGAGACAGAGAGAAAGAGAGCGAAAGAGACGCCAAGAACCAGCAATGTAAACATCAAAGAACATTTAATTAAAGGGAATCACGCACCAAAAAGCTCTCCTATATCAGGTTTAATCTGGACGGAAAAGCAGCCACTGCTTCATTATTATTATTATTATTATTATTATTATTATTATTATTATTATTATTATTATTATTATTATTATTATTATTCAGAAGGTGAACCATATTCATATGGGACATGCCCATCAGAGGGGCCATTGACTTGAAATTCCAGCTTCCAAGAACAAAGCGTTTATTTCAAAGAAGTAACGGAAGGTAATAGGAAACACAAACAGAAAACGTATCAGAAAAGAAAAATAAACCAAATTAATGAATAGATAAAAAATTAAGTAAATAACCAAAATAAAGTAGAATTGCATTGCACGTTCGCTTGAACTTTTGAAGTTCCAACTGCACGACATTCTTAAGGAGACCTCTGGAACTGAAAGTCCGACAGCGAGGCACATTTACACTAAGGCTGACTTATGGAAACTCGAATATAAAACCACACGATGGGGGTGATTTCAGCCCTTTGCTGCTTTAGACAGAAAAAGAAGGCGTTGGAGTGGCTGGACAGCAAGATTGAAGTAAGGTAGCAAAATGGAGATCAAGTAAAAGGGACGCTGCAAGTAATCTTTAGTAATGCCTAGAGTGCACCACGTGGGCTGCACTGACAGCTCTGGCCCCATACGAGGAAAACTATAAAAGCCTTTAGTGAAACAGTGTGCTGAATCTTAAATAACTCACAAAGCTACTCTGTGATACACAGCATTGTGGGCTCGAGAGAGAGAGAGAGAGAGAGAGAGAGAGAGAGAGAGAGAGAGAGAGAGAGAGAGAGAGAGAGAGAGAGAGAGAGAGAGAGCATTCCCATCAAATCAAGTGACAAACCGCAATGCACCTTAATCACTTGTGCTTAAAGAAGGAACTTTGGCTTCATTTAAAGGAAAATATCCCATTAAAAAAACTACCTTTAAAATTTTTATATATGCAACTACATATAAAAGGCCCATTTGCAAACCTTCCCTACAAACAAAGATCCAATTTCCACCATGTACTGAATCACATACAAAAAGTTCTGTCTACTTACATTTAGAAACATTTCAGCTCTTGAAACTTGTGTAAACTTAAAATACGAAACTATGTCCTATGCATCAAATTTTATGAACAAAATCTTTCGAGATGTTTACCTATATTTAAAAAATTCAATCTACCTTGATATCCTAGAGAAAGACTTTCCAAACTTAGACTGAGTTTGGTAAAAACGTTTGCTATTCGAAAGAAAAGCTGATTAAACCCACCACCCCCAACATAAAAGTTGTTAGCAAAAAACGAGTAAACCGCCTCTCTCTCTCTCTCTCTCTCTCGTAATGGAACCTGGCTCCTCTAGTGTACCGAGTGAGAGAGAGAGAGAGAGAGAGAGAGAGAGAGAGAGAGAGAGAGAGAGAGAGAGAGAGAGACTGACTTTTGAAGTTTAAAAAAGAACCATGGGAGCTGAATCCTGCTACAAGATACGTTACCATCAGGATCTGTCAATTGGCATGAATAGGCTTACAGTAAAAAACTTTTGTTCAGTTTTTTTTTTTTTTTCACAAAAGGTTAGTACGTTTATTTTCAAAAGAAAATAGATGGAGAAAAAGACGATAGAATGAAATATATCTAAAGGCCCTTCTTTTTATTACAATTGAAACGAATGCTACGAATGTCCTACGATCTTTATCAAGAATAAAAAGGCTCCACAGATACGAACGTACTTTCCACGTAAAAATAATCTATTAGTGATTCAATTAATATGAGGCAGATTTAAATTGGAGTATTCGATTTGATTTGGCCATTATGATGAGGTTTATTATAATTTCTTCAACGTTTCCAATGCTTACCCATTGCATGATTATAAGCACCATAATTTAGGCCTACGTGCAAACAGTACTTCAACTTTTCGTCTCTTGTATGGATATAAAAGTGAATGATCACCGATTTAAAATGACTAAAGCTATAATATCCTCTTAGATATTTTAAACGACCTTTGCATTACGTCACAGATAGTCATGATACACCGAAAGAAGTGAAACGCTCACTTAGGCCTACAAGGTTACATAACTGATGTACTGTGGACTAGATAAAATTAACAATACGGGTGGATTCCTCTTAAACCAAATTTGCTTTACATAACTAAAACCTCAATCGCGCTGTTACAATATTCCAGTGTTCACACACACACACACACACAAAGAGAGAGAGAGAGAGAGAGAGAGAGAGAGAGAGAGAGAGAGAGAGAGAGAGAGAGAGCGGGGGGGGGGGGGGGAGAAACATTGGTCACTGTCCTTCGAACGTCCAGAAATAAGACCTGGTTAATAGGCTCGTTCATATAATTTTAACAAATCAAATCTCCAAATCCATTCTGCATTGGAAACCTAAACCTAAATAATAATAGGTAACTATATAATGGCTAACTAACCAAAATGGTTTATGTACAGCACTGGATTAGCAAATACTGGCATAATTGACCTCCACTGATTACAACGTACGATACATTTCAAACAATATTTCATTACAGCAAGGGTCCATTCTAAAGGAGATATGAGCAAATGGATTACAGTCCGTTAGTCCGGAGGCCCGATAGTCCGAAGGCCCGATAGTCCGAAGGCCCGATAGTCCGAAGGCCCGATAGTCCGAAGGTCCGATAGTCGTAGGTCTAAGCCGGCATTCCGACGTGTTTACTGGTTACAATTTTGCCGTATTAGCTATGGAGGGGTGGGGGGCTGATTACAGTCCGTCGGACTATCGGGCCTTCTGACTTTCGGACTATCGGACCTTCGGACTATCGGGCCTGCTGACTTTCGGACTATCGGACCTTCGGGCCTTCGGACTATAGGGCGGTCACCCATAAAATTGTGGCCGAAACACTTTACATTACTCCAATACCTATCTTTCTAAACTATTCTGTACCATGACTATTCTGTACCATTGTTAGTTAGCTAGCTGCCCTTATTCTTGTTTCACCCATCTTACCTATCAGCTAAAAAAAAGAAAAGGATAGCTGTATTTGTAACATATGTTAAACTTGATGTCTTCATTACTTTTGTCAAGGAGACCGTTCTTTGTCTGGTTCGTTCATGTGCGTGTTGGTTCCCAGGACTGAAAACATGAGTGCAATTCTATGGTTCTATTACTAATAATAGGTTGGCGTCGTTGCTGACAATAAATGATTAGATTCTCTGAGACAGGAATGATTTTCGTGAATTCTCGTACGCAGTCTTGGCACCTGGGGGCTGTCCTGACCGGTGACCGCCCTATAGTCCGAAGGCCCGATAGTCCGAAGGTCCGATAGTCCGAAAGTCAGCAGGCCCGATAGTCCGAAGGTCCGATAGTCCGAAAGTCAGAAGGCCCGACAGTCCGACGGACTGTAATCAGCCCCCCACCCCTCCATAGCTAATACGGCAAAATTGTTACCAGTAAACACGTCGGAATGCCGGCTTAGACCTACGACTATCGGACCTTCGGACTATCGGGCCTTCGGACTATCGGGCCTTCGGACTATCGGGCTGTAATCATTTTATGTAGGTAAAGGTACAATCTTTCTTGCTATGGCCTTAATATTAACATATTACAAAAATGATTTTGCACTATATTGACAAAGTGAACTGTACAAATTATATGTTTTGCACTTGCAAATTGTACTGCCAAATGTGAAGAGCATTGGACAGGGTACCTCCATGTGCAAAAGTTCTATCTTTCCTACAAGAAAACCCGGGAATGAGACCCTGAATTCCTACCTATCTGTCCTAAAGCAAATTAATGGAAAACTTCTCATTATGTAAATAAATAAACTGTGAAAAATAGTTACGGGAACACTTACTTTGAGCACATTTCTTGACGGCTGTTAGTGACGCAACTTCCGCTGAAGGATTCTGTAACCTATAAAAAAAAGAAATTGAGAATGAGAAACACACACAAATGAACGAGATCAAACATATAATACACAAAATGAGATTGGATTATTAGAGTTGCAAACAATATCAGGCATTCCAGAACAATGATTTGAAAATAATTGTAATGTAAATTGAATTTAGAATTTAGGCCAAAGGCCAAGCACTGGGACCCATGAGGTCATTCTGCGCTGAAACGGAAATTGACAGTAAAAGCTTTGAAAGGTGCAACAGGAGGAAAATCTTTTGCAGTTGAAGCACTATGAATCAATTGTTAGGAGAGGGTGGAAAGTAAGATGGAAGAAAGAGGACAGGAATGGTGGAACAGTACAAAGCATGAAAGGGATTATAGCAACTAGGGGCCATGGAAGGCACGCTGCAAAGAACCTTAAGTGATGCCTACAGTGCACTGCATGAGGTGCACTGACGGCACTAACCCTCTACGGGGTGGAAACAATTGGAAAACAAATAAAAATGATAAGTGGCACTTACGTTGTTTTGTGCAGCTTCTTGTCTTGTAAAGAGTCCTTCCCATAGGTGCTGCCCGGAGGATGGGTCTTCAAGCAAGGGCTGTGTCACCTTAAAAATGAAACAAAAATCGTTTTTAAAAACTGAAAATAAAATGACATCTCTCACACCAAACGCAATCATTGCAAAAAGTACTACGCAGTAAATGCAAACACAAATCAAGTCAAAATCAAATGTTAGCAAATTTCTTAACAGAACACGAAAATGATAAAAAAGAATTATAAGAGCTTAAATACCATCTTTAGGCAAGCAAGCTGCTGCTTCTTACCTCTGAATGAAACTGGAATATGAAAGTCTATTCCCTACAAGACATCACTGAGACAGATAGGCAGACATGGTCTATAGCCCCCTTCGATTTTCTCAACTGGCTTTTCTGATAACTGTGATAAAGGAGAGAAAAAAAAATGAGAGCGAGAGAACAAAGGAAGACATATTCCCAGAATAATATGCTCTAATACTCGTACATGCGCATATCTACAGTCTAAACATACAACCATTTTTTTTTTAGATTCTCCAACTGACATTCACGTTACATTACAGCAGGTCATAAAATTGCAACATCAGTCAGAATAGACATTATTGTATATCATATATTTTATACCTAACAAGCAAATTCTTGTAAACACTACTTCCAATAGATTACTGAATATGGTTTCAATATTAGTGAATCATTTCACTCAACACCACAAAATATGTACAATTTGGAACTACAAGAAAAGATGAGGCATCAATGTTTTTGTATGGAAAACCCTGCAATGCTGAATTCACGGAACTGTCACCAAGGGCATTGTGACACCAAAATAATAAAGAATGAAGAATATGAGCAGCCACTCTTACCATGATTTCAGAGCCTGAAGGAATTCTTTCAGGGGCCTTCTGTTGGTTACTCCAGCAGTCAAAATTTGCAAGTAGTCAAGACATCCACTATAGTCAAACTCAACCTTTTAGTCCGTTAAGGCGTTGGCCCTTGTTTACCCTGAATTTTCCGCACCGTTGCCACGTCTCCCGAGGTAGGTACTTCCGCCACACCTATCTCTCTCTCTCTCTCTCTCTCTCTCAGACTTATCTTTGCCCTCATTTTGACTTTTTTTCCACACCACCATGGAGGTAAAAGTCTAGGTGCGTTTTTTTTTATAGAGGTTTTCCCAGTAGGCCTAATCCTCTCTATGGTGTTTAATCAGAAGATTCCTCGTCTGAGCTGTCCTCGATGTTGATGACGAATGACTCGATAAATCTCTCAACCGCTACTACGTCTTGCTTTGCATCTTGTTCCTGAAGCTTCTCCGTGTGTTTTATTGCCTGCTTCCAGTTTTCCGCTGTCACAGTGCTTAAGGCTTCTTTGACCAAATGCTTAAGTTCAGCAACTTTGAATGTGTTTTTCTTTGAAATGTAAGTTTTTACCCGAGCCCATATGATTTCTATCGGGTTGTACTGACAATGGTATGGCTGGAGTCGTACAACTTTATGTCCTGCTTCTGAGGCAAGTGTGTCAATCACGTAAGTTTTCTTTCCATTACACATTTTTTTGGCGAGGTCATAGAGCTCCACTTTCAGCATGTCGTCACGTGGATGTGCACCGTTCTTTATCAACCAGTCCTTTATTGCTTCTTTTCTCCAAGATGATGTTGGTTTTTTTTCAAGCACCGTCGAGTGGTAGGATGCATTGTCCATCCCAATTACAGACTTCGGGGCGATGTTGGGTAACAACTGAGTCAAACCATTGCTCGAAAACTGCAGCATTCATCTGATTGTGATAATCACCATCATTTTTTGCTTGAAAAAATAGTTCAGCATTCTTGACAAAGCCCTCTTTCGTTCCTGCATGAAGAATGATGAGGCGATTTCCTTTTCCGGTAGGTGGCTTTACTCCTGTTGCTTGTTTGGAGGCCATGACAGTCCAACACTTTGCAACAGTGTAATTCTGGTTGACCCAAGTTTCGTCAAGGAAAACGAAGTTTTCGAAGGACTCTCTGACTTGCCGCATCTCTCTCAAAAATTTCGTGCGAGCAACAGCAACATCACTTCGTTCCATAAGGAACTTGCGGCCATCAACGTGCGAAAATCGGAAGCCAATCTGCAACAGAACTCTTCGAAGTGACTCAGTGCTACCATTGTAAGATATTTTATCTCTTAGCTCTTCCGTGACTTTGTAGAGTGTAGGGATTTCATTTCTTTCGTAAAATTCCAGTACAGTTCTTCTCAGGACACACTTATCAAAGTCATCAAAATTTGTAACTGTTGTAGGCTGAGTTTTTGTCGGTGAACGGAAGATAGGTTTCTTGTGTTCAGCCTCTGACCACCATTCTTGATTTGCTTTGGAGCAAATCCTTCTAACTGTCCTTTCGCTTACTTTGGTGGCTTTGGCTGTCCGAGCAAGGGCTTGAGTGGTTGGTAACATAGGTGCGCCGTTGGCCTTTTCATCTAAAAAGTACCGATTGACATTATAGATTATTTCCTTCGCTTGACTGTGCAGGCGGGGGCAGCGAGAAGTAGATGTTTCCATGGTGGGTTACTGACACGGAATGACCTTGTCGGGCTGAGGTGGCAACGGCGCACTGACCCAACACAGTGGTTATGTCAAATCTCAGGAAAACATTTTTAATAATTTTAATTTCCCCAGCAAAAACTTAGTCATTCTTAAACATATGAAGTTTTATTATAAAACAGAGTAATTACCTTATATTTAGTGAGTATAAAAAATATCAAGAGACATTTTGTCATCACTGTCGTGGCGTATTTAGAGAATTGTGGCATTTGTGCGGAAATCCCGGGCTTAACGCGGCCGCCGCCTTACCGGCCAAAAAGGCTGAAAAAAAAACTGTTAGCAGACCTGTGTTGTTATTATTATTATTATTATTATTATTATTATTATTATTATTATTATTATTATTATTATTATTATTATTTTTCAATAGTTTGAATCAATTGTTAGGAAAGGGTTGAGGAAAGTAAGATGGAAGAAAGATTATGAATGGCGGAACAGTACAAAGAATGAAAGGGGTTGCAGTTAGGGGACGAGGGGTCGCTGCAAAGCACCTTTGGTAATGCCTACAGTGCACAGCATGAGGTGCACTGATGACACTACCCCACCTACGGGTTTAACATTACTTCACTTCACAAGGGTTAACAGAACTTTCTGTACGTTTCTACACTTCATTACACACTCCTTCATTGAGAGTCTACGTTGGTCATTGGTAATTACCCTAATTAACGAACTGAAACTAAACGAGAGAGAGAGAGAGAGAGAGAGAGAGAGAGAGAGAGAGAGAGAGAGAGAGAGAGAGAGAGAGAGAGAGAGAGAGATAAGAAACTCGAATTAAAATAATTCCGGCTTAGTTTTCGGAAGACTCCAGCCACCTCCTACATTATAATTTACATTTTTCTTGGGTAAAACACATCGAAACAAAAAAATTTTATATCAATACCTGACCTTCGCCAATGCCTAATAACAGAGAAAAATAATTAATCAAATTACGACATACAAGGAAAGACAATACCAGCCCCCCACCCCCTCCACAGCTAATACGGCAAAACTGTAACCAGTAAAACATCCCTAGGTTACGATTGGTTGGTATTTTTAGGTTTTTTTTAGTGCCCTACATTTCCTAGCCATTTTTGCATGACAAACCCAAAATGGTTTATCATGCAAAAATGGCTAGCTGGAGTCTTCCGAAATGGCTTGCTGGAGTCTTCCGAAAAGTTACCTAATGCCGGCTTAAACAGCTAATAAGGGGTACTGAGCTAATTACATAGTGCTGTTGCCAAAAAATCGAAACCTGCCCTCCCAACCCCCTTCCCCGATGGAAGGGTGGGAGGGCGGGGGGCCGTGTTAATACCAAGATGCACTTAACCATGGTTCTCAATCGAAACTAGCGTTGCATTTTGAATGGCGACAATGTTTATGTAAATGGCGTATTTCTATTTTATCTTATATATTTTTTTGGCTCATTGCCCAGACATCGTCATTTGTCATTTGCAACATATATGGCGAGACTACCACTGACCCCTGACCCCACTAATATCACACCAAGGGTGTTCTAATGCTGTACAACCTCATTATAATATTTCACAGAAAACAGTTTTAGTTTTTAAAGGCAAATCTTATACACTCACACCTGTATACATTTAGCTACTAGGGCCAGCAACTAGCAACAAGCTTCAGAATTAAGTTATTATTCCCAGAGAGAGAGAGAGAGAGAGAGAGAGAGAGAGAGAGAGAGAGAGAGAGAGAGAGAGAAGGAGAGAGAGAGAGAAAGAAGGAAAGAGAGAGAAAGAAGGGAAAGAGAGAGAAAGAAGGAAAGAGAGAGAAAGAAGGAAAGAGAGATAGAGAAAGAAGGAAAGAGAGATAGAGAAAGGAGAGAGAAAGAAGGAGAGAGAGAGAAAGAAGGAGAGAGAGAGAAAGAAGAAGGAGAGAGAAAGAAGAAGGAGAGAGAGAGAGAGAGAGAGAGAGAGAGAGAGAGAGATTCTCGTATAAACTACTTAAACACTTAGGAGAAATTTGCGTAAGAGTCCATGGTTTACTTTTGGTGCCAAAATCATGTAGACTGACTGACTTGTGGGCGTGGCTGTAGGGTTTCAGTTATTATTATTATTAAAATAGTTTAACCAGACCACTGGGCTCATTAACGGCTCTCATATTGGCTGGCCCGAAGGATTAAAATGGGTAAATTTACAGTTTCGGTCAAATTCACATTTCCGATATAAAATTACATTTCCCCTAGCTTAAATAGTGTACTTTCAACGAATCTGACCTTTATTTCTACCGCAAATGATTAGATTTAGAGATACATGGCCGCCATGGGTACCGCTCTCAGTTTCGGGGGGTGCAACGCCGCTACGCGGCTTATGCACATTTTAAAAGATTGTTGCAAGCTCGTATGTTCTGGCCAGCGGTAATATTGCGCTGCGTGCGCTTGCCACAGGGGTTACAGGGAACGAAATTTTACCCCTAACGTCTACAGTTTCGGCGAAATTCACGGCCGAAACTGCAATGTTACCCTTTTCAAAGGCGATTCACACTTCGGACACTGAACACTTGTCGGTAGTACTAAATGTTCACGAAGAAAGGTATTCACAACCTGTGGAGTTCCATTGTAATGTCCATGGAAACGACAAGTAGCCTCAAAGTAAGACAGAGAACACCCACTACAGACGTGCACGACGGAATCCATGGCAGTCAACTGAAGCGCACTTTTGTAGAAAGCCGGCTTATTCCAAAATCGCAGTTAATTGGATATTCTTGAAACAAAGCAACCAATCAGGTTTCAGCATTTGTACCGTACTTATAATTCATAACGAAAAACAAAAGACGATTAGGCATTTTTACCCACAATACATTGACAAAAAACAAAAACGCATCAGCAGAAAAACTGACATGGCAGCATAAACGCATCCTTGCGATAACAACAAAGCACAATATTCATCGGCAAATATCTCCGTAACTCTTAATTTGCGGAAGATGCGAGTAAGTATTTCGTATGAATCATGACAAAAATATATGATAGCAAGTAAAAAAATATTAGATATCCGAATTTGACCGAAACTGTAATAATACCTTAAAATGAAATGCAGAACCAGGTTTAGGACTGTAATGTCTCAAGCTTTCACAGAAGAAATGTTAAAAGTGTGAGTGGTTCACTTACTTCTATAAATAAAACAAATGTCCGTACTTAGTACTTGCTAAGCAAGAGAGCATTGGGCGATAAAATCGACATCTTTGTCACCTTAACCAGTACGTACGATCGAATATGACAGACTTCACTGTAAATTGCAAATTTCTCAGTTTATTCCTAGCCTGAAAATTCATGCCATTCACTGACTTTAAAAAAAAAAAACATTTTCACTTTCAGTCGATTACAGTTTACCAGCGG
>JANJGK010000042.1:25339005-25366505 GCA_039081455.1 Macrobrachium rosenbergii
GGAAAATGCTAAATGCTGGGTTCATGAGGTACCATCAGTTTCGACAGCACCAAAATTAAAAATGTTTGCGGGCTTCCCTTTTTTTTCATAATGACCTTTTCAGAAAAAAGTTCCTGACAATAATTCAAAAAGAATTCCCGCCCTTAAACCTTAAAATTGTTCCAAAAAATCCATTAACGATCGGATCTCTGTTCAAAATGAAAGACCTCCTTAGTCCTCTTCTAAAATCTAATGTTATTTATAAATATACGTGCCCGAGATCACGGGACTTATGTGGGTTGTACGAAGAGGCTACTCAAAGTGAGAATAGATTCTCACAGGGGCGTAAGTTTTAGAACGGGCAGTGGATTAACAAATCCCGAACAGTCAAATATTAGGAGCCATTCTAAGTCATGTAAAACATACATTGAAGATAAGGACTTTACAATTGTAGGTCAAGTACATAATGAAAACGACCTAACAATCTTGGAGTCCATTATAATAAAAAAGATAGTTCCGTCTTTTAATACACAATCCTCCTCTGTTCAGTTGTTTATTGCCTAAGGTGCGTTGTTTGTTTTTACGAAACTCTTTCAGTCACTGACAGTCTTTTGCGAGGATAAGGTAGAGAATGGCCTTAATTTTTTAGTGTTTTATATAATTTTACTGTTTTTAGAATCTTATAGATATTTTGTACATATTTTAAGTGTTTAGTATAATTTCGTGTTTTAAGATGTTCATAAATTATTTTCAAGTTTTCTACAAGTTGATGTTCATTAAATTTGATTAAACATTGCTTAATTTTAATGGATTATGCAGCGGTTGGTTTTAAGTTCGTTTGTACCTTTATTATAGCCTTGAGGATGCGATTATGAATCGTGAAACGTTGGCAAAATAAATGTACAGTACATGGAATCCAACACAGTTGAAGAATTAGTAGACCTACCAAAGCAGAGGTATAAATATAAGCGGTTTTACAAAAGATTAGGCCCAACCACTCGAAAGCAGGGACAAGTCAATTAAAAGATTATACAGGGTAAAATACTGACCACCAAAAAATGACCTTGTAAAGAGTAAGCTGATTACATATGTTAAAAGTGCAACTCAATAAATTCTCCTTATGGTAAACAATAAAATTTTTTCTTGTAAAGTGAACATTTTCACACAAAAAATATATTAAACATATGAACACATAGAAAATATATATTAGGTGAATAATTAGTAATTAAGTAAGTAATTTTATCTCTAAGGTCATTCTTGAACATTTTACTAATACAGTGGTTCAAATACTACATGCCAGGGCTAAGATTAAAATTACAACCTTGGCAGCTTCCTTTAAATTCATTGATAATATTTTACTCTGCTTGTGTCCTCTTGTTTTGTTAGCCTTTCCAAGCAGCCCTTCAATGCATCCATCTTCCATGTTGATCTTGCCTTCGTGGTCCATTTGTTGCAAGTGGTCCGTCAGTTTGTCTGCTCATTCGTTTTTTTCTGCTTTTTGTTCTTCCGATGCAATGGCAGTTTAATCCGAAGTTCAGGAGTTTTTCTTGGTCATCAGTAAGCACTACTTCAGTCGGATGGACGTAACCTTCTTTTGTCGTTCATTCCTTTAGACTTAAATTTGTAAGCTTACAGATTTAAATTTGTCTCGTGTCTGTCTCGTAAAATTGACCTGCGAAATTTTTCTATATTTTTGTGAATGAAAATGGTAGTATTTGAAATTAGTTTGTTGCCAGCTCATGATCACAGAACTAAAGGTAATATTTCAGGAAGGCTCTTGACAGCTCAGGTAGGGTAGCAGGTAATTTTTACTTTGTGCTTCGGTGGTGTAAGGACTAAGATGTAATAGATACATTGCTGGTACAGTTTTACAATGTCTTGTTCGGAAGGATAACGAACTTGTAATACCCCTGTACTATAGCATGTGACGTCCATCTAGGAAGACGAAACGATCCCCGAGGCCACAAAGTCTTTATGTGATTGCATTACAAAGAGCAGTGTTGCCAGACACTTCTTTAAAAAATCTTATTTTATTTTTAAAAATCTACAGACATGAAATAGTCTGAAGATGAATCTGAAGGATTCCTGCACATAATAAGGTTGACATTCGGGCAAACTGAAAAACCTTCATTCAGTACTACTTTTTTTTTGTTCTGAAAACAACCAAAATATTTCTCAAAATCACTACAAAAAGAAATAGAGGTAGTATACGACTCGGTTTACTCTACAAAGCATGTTAAAACATAACAGGTTACCAGTAATTCCTTTGGACTACAAAATAAGAGAATGAAAGAAGTTACTTTGCCCACATTAATATGTCCAACTCACATCTGTGTTTCCTACAAGACAACAAAATCACAATGCCTACGTTTCTTGGCTGTCATACTTCCTGCTTCCAGACTTCCTTGCGCTTTATATAAAATGAATCATTTGTCATAGTAAACTCAATGCATGATGTATGCCTTATTATGTGTATGGAACAAACCTGTAAGTGTTTCAGTAGATAAACTTTTTCTTTATTTAGTTTTCTTCCTATATGCAGTAGGAAAAATTCTTTCAACTGTAGATTTTTAGTGGGGTAAACGTAACAAAGTTTGATAAACTTGTAAACTTTAACGTATAGTCCATTTGCCTAGTTGAAGCTACTTCACTTCAGAATAGTTACAGAGTCACATCAGGGTTGACATCAAGTCTTTCAAGGAAATTACCGAGCAACTCGAAAATCAGGTTTTACTTCATAGTCAAAAGAAGACACCAGATGAATTAAGGAAGCAGTTCTTTATCCAATTACATCTGAGTCAAAAGGAATCTTTTATAAATGTAAGAGGCAGCTTTCGTAAAAATATTCCAAAGCATTTAGCTAAAATGTTTTAATTCTTTTGTATCATACAGAGCCCATTTCTTAGCTCAGTCCTTACTTTGATACTAAGTTGCAATTCTTCCAAAAAATTGAAGTTTTCAGCTTTGCCTTGTAAAATGTTTATCTGGGGTGACTCAGATTACATTGTTTGTTTAAGGTATTGAAAGCGGGTAAAACATTTTATAATTAACAGATACAGTTTGGTTATATGGCTGCTAGTGTCTACAAAATAGATTCCAGACTTGTAAGTTTGTCACCCTGAACAACATTCGTAACATAAAGTGCCAATGCATTGTACTGTTCATTCTGACCACAACCATAAGCAACACCGAGGCATAGATAGTAAAGTGGCTTGCTGCTCGTCCTGAAATATAAACTGCCCTCCTAAGATATGTATGTTACGTCTGGAATTATGTAAACACTCACAAAAAGGAAAATATAAGTGCTGTGTTACTGGAGACTTCACCATTATTTATCTATCTATTATTCTGGAACATTACCAAGAGACGTGTAGGTAGATAAATGAAATTTTATGCCTTCTAGGCCAAAGATCAGGGACATGTGTATTTTGCTCTTAGTGTCTGTCTCTTTTCCTGACTTACCCAGAGCTGAATGTTTTGCGAATATGTTAATGAGGAAGACCACCGACTCCTTATTTTCCTTACAAATCCTTCTTATATCTCTGGCCTAAGCTTTGCCTAACCGTAGAGTAAAATGATTTGGTTGAAATATTTCCGCTCTTAAATATAATTTTATTTACGAATTTGATGATCTGTGGTGCAAATGTTAACTCTGGTTATGATATGAACTTATTCACGATAGGTAGCGTAACAACATTTCATAAGAAATAATAATTTGCAACCTAATTCAGGTGCTGCAGTTGAAATAAAAATTATATTATAAATAAAATGAAAACAAAAATATGAAAAAGAAAAATATAAACTGAACAAATACAGGTTTGCTTCATGCAAAAAACGATGAGAAATAAATTATATTTTGCTTTAACTATAACAAGCGACTTCCTAAAAGTCTGGAAGTTGTAGGTATGGCGGCCAAGATACGTAAGTAGGAATTCTAACTTTTTCTTCCTGTGGGGAGCATTGATTAAAGTTGGAGATGTAAAATTTATGTGACAATCTTTTTTATTGTCTTAATTTGTAGTCCGCAGGAATAACCTGCGACAGTTTTGTTTTGAATAACTTAGCAAAGGAAAATAATTTATGTGCTCCCGTCGTTTTCTTAAATTGTAACAACTTAGGAAATACCCTGTATTATTACGATTGTGTTCAAAATATTGATTTAATGTTCTGTAAGTTGAACATATTATGTGCGGATACGCGCACCATAGTGTTCATGAATAAACTGGAGATCCTACAGATTTTTCAAAGATTCCACTTTATAGCTAAAGATTGTTAAAATAAAATTTTAACTTTTCGGAAAAAAGATCTCGCAACGCTGCTATAGACGTTCTTTATACAAAAAGAAGGTCTTCCGGTAACACGGCAATCTTTTTTAGGTAGGAGAAGGAAAGAATCTTCATATGATGAATGAAAGTAAAGGCAAAAGTCTTAAGAAATACAAAGATAGAAAAGCAATATAAATAGTCATTTTGAACCCACTGTGACTCTCAGTCAATTGTAAGGCTTGTGGAATAAGCGCCCAAGCCTCTTAATCTACTTTGGATGGAGTCCAGCGCCTACTTTTGCACTGAAGTCACGTCCGTCTCTGCCTGCAGCCGTTGATTGCATTTGCAGGGAATGTGTGTCGGAGTTTTGTTGCCAATCACAATAAGAGAGAGAGAGAGAGAGAGAGAGAGAGAGAGAGAGAGAGAGAGAGAGAGAGAGAGAGAGAGAGAGAGAGAGAGATTAAAAACATTACTTGGGGTCACACTGTACAATTTACTGCTGTTATTGTTACACAGATTTTTTTGTAATTGAATTTCATTGCTGCCTCTAAATGAATGGAAAATAGCTCAATAGATGATTTTTTGTACATGTAGGTTTCCGGTTCGGAAACATTTAACTTGTTTAAAAAACCTTGAGGGACCATTTAATTTGAACAGTTTAGCGCTAATGAGTTCATGATAAGTGTTAATTGAGGAATGTCCTCCGTGGAACAAAGCAGACCACAAAACAGTCACAAAACTTCAGGAATTCAGTGCTGTTTTCTCATGAGAACCTCTAGTTTGGTTATCCCATCTTTTTTAATAAAATCCCACAGAAATACACCTGCGGATTCCCATGAAGTTGTCTGGGGAAGAAGCTTTGTGGCAAATGTAAAGGTGAAGAAGAAAATCAAATCTAAAGAAAAGTTAAGGACGTCGATTTGTACTGTTATTCTAATGTGTCGAGAAACTAAGGCTTTTCTGTCCTCCTTCACTGTACAGCGAATAAGCATTCTTCATCTCTCTTTTTTGTCACCAATTCGTCTTACCTTCCAGAAAGGTGGACATAATAATATGAAATCATTGCAGGAAACTGCAGAGGTAATAGAAATGACTTATAAGGAAAGCTCCATATAAATGTTACGGTTTATTCTTTCGCATACAAACAATCGCTCTCTTTCTCTCTCTCTCTCTCTCTAGCAGCCCTTTGTTGGCCGAGTCGGTTGAGCTTCAGACTGTCATTCGATGGGCCGGAGTTCAATTCCCGCGGCCGGCTGATGAAGAGTTAGAGGAATTTATTTCTGGTGATAGAAATTCATTTCTCGCTATAATGTGGTTCGGATTCCACAATAAGCTGTAGGTCCCGTTGCTAAGTAACCAATTGGTTCTTAGCCACGAAAAGTAAGTCTAATCCTTCGGGCCAGCCCTAGGAGAGCTGTTAATCAGCTCAGTGGTCTGGTAAAACTAAGGTATACTTAACTTAACTCTCTCGCTAGGAACATAATATGTATGAGTCCTAAACACAGAGGAGGTATTAGATACTCATGATATTCATGAGCGCAGAGTCACTCCATATCCATCTATACGCCTTATGGAAGGAAGCCAGAAAACATTGTATCCTATTTTGGAACGCAAGGGACTCGGGCACATTCATACCTCACTTAAGAAAGAGAGAGAGAGATAGAATTCCTAGACATTCCAGGCGGCGCAATTAACAGCTGATGCTCTGTGCAAGATTTCTCAGTCCAAGAAATATTTCATTCAGGAACTTTTGAGAAACGTCGTTCTGAAGGAGCAAACATTCTGATCCCCCAAGCTGTTACTGGCCTCTATTCTAGGATCTCGGGCAACACAAACTAGAGATTTATTCAGACAGCAACCCGTTCTTTGCACAGATGGTATCCAAAACGTTGTGGACATGAATTTTTTTTGAAAACTATTTATTTGAACAAAGATCCAAGTCATTTGCCGTCATAGTCCTGTCTGGATGACAATAACAGGTCTCCTGTTTTCGTAAGTGTCAAATTTTCTCTCATGATTTTGGAACAATAGAGCATCGGGGAACATAACATATTTATGTTTCTTTAGATAAAGCCTTTTCCCAAATGACTTTAAGTGACTTTAAGTATATAGCGTATAAATGAAAGCAGCTCTTCATAGCCTATCAGCAGTAGTCTCTTACTAACGGCTCGGGAAAGATTGTCGAACAGCGCACTGTTCGCGTATGTGTTATTTTGTACAGAGGAGAGAGGGCAATTAGTTGTTATGTGTAACGATGTTAACTTCTGCAATAATGGTAGAATTAAACATTGATTGTTAGAAACGAAAGTGAAAGTGCAAACTGCTGTATTTTCAGATGGAGAGATTTGCTCTGAATATGGGCATGATTGTTATTAGGATAAGTTTCACAACCCTGAGGAGGCTGGGGGAAAGGAGTTGAAGTCTGTTCTCTCTCTCTCTCTCTCTCTCTCTCTCTCTCTCTCTCTCTCTCTCTCTCTCTCTCCGTTTGTACTGCATACAAAAACTCAACACCGTTGATGAACTATTCCGAGTCCGGTAGTCTTGTGGAGGGAAACTTCTCGGATTGGACAAACTCGTCTTGCTTGGACTTTGCCTCAGGTTCAGTAAGTGGATTAGGAAGTTCCGACGATTTTATGGGTATTATTGTTTTAATTATTAACGATTTTTGAATACTGAGTATATTAAACAATAATGATATTTTCATGAAAAAGCTAAAATCATCTCTTTCATATAGGTAATGTAATAACTTCTAAGATATCTTAAATATTAACTTTTTATATGTATTGACTCCTGCTGAAAATGATAGCAAGATAAAGTATGGTCCATTTTCTTCTGCTTCTCTTCCTCTTCCGTTCCTTTGTGGTGTTTTAGTTCGCTCGAAGCGTGACTTAAATTTTCCTTCTCTTCTTTTCTGGGAGATCAACAAAGGCCACAAACGGCGTTTCTCTTCAGAGCTTTTATCACCGTCACAGTGACCGGATCTTTCGCTTTCACTCTGTGCCTTTCTCGCTGAAAGGGGGTGAAGGAAAGAGAAAAGTAGAAAAGCGATAAAAACAAATATGATCAATGGCACCAAGAAGGAAGAATATTCAAAGACTCAGCTAAAGAGGAAGATCCAAAGAAAACGGCAAAACAAATAAGCCCCGAGTGGGACCGGGAAGCGAAGGAAGATGAAAGGAAACCAAGAGAAAGGTAACCAACCGGTGCTAAATTAACTGACAGCTACACAGTATAAGAGAGAGAGAGAGAGAGAGAGAGAGAGAGAGAGAGAGAGAGAGAGAGAGAGAGAATGCGATTGACAAGTTCGTGAAATTAAAGGAAACTTCTTCATGGTAATAATTCAGGACAAGAATACTGGTCATTTTTATTCTCTGTAGATGGTCTGTTTCTAGTTTTCCCTTTTTTTTTCTCAAATGATTTGAAGTAGCTCTTTGTAAGAGTAATAGATTTTTTTTGTACATATATCTTTTATACAGCAGAGTTTGGAGACTTTGAAAGCGTTTATGGTCTGTTTTCATTGTTTCAATCTATTTTGCGTATGAATCGGATATCCATAATAATCCAACTCACTAATTTTGTACGAAATATATGCAACATGGAAATTTAGTGTCTGTTACTGAAATTAATACTTTTCTTTACGACCAGTCACCTAATTAACCAATACTGATAAAGTCTCAAGGTATAAAATGGTTCCCTACAATGAATACATAATTTCGCTCGAATAGAACTCAGCCACATTTGATGACTTGCGAAAGTTATTTCTTATGTTGACTGTACTGTACGTTGTTGAAAATTTTCCACTTTTGATTTGTTTGTATTGTTAGAATATGATGAGTGTCATTATACTTGTGTTTTACATGACCTGCGCTGTTCAATATGAGAGTAGAAAAAAGTTGAAATAAATGCGAATAATTACTCAATTTTCATTCAGCCTGTCTATGGACAGACAAGCAACTGACTGGAGTTCTGTCTTCCAAGAGTTGTCAGATTATAGGATTATAGGACCAAATGACACCTAATGAAAGCCTTTTCATTGTTATAAGTAAAGCAAATATGATTCCTAACTGACTGAATATTTTGGAAAAGTGCCCTATCTCTTAAAGTATATTTGTATCGAAAATGTATAAACATTCACCCGATACCCTGAATTTATGCAGTTTTGAGGTTCGAAGGAAAAATACAGTTACAGGATGAAGATGAAATGTTTTACCCTTCATCCAGGTGGAGATTCCTTCAAGGCCTTTGGTGCCTCTGCTAGAAAAAAAGCTTTGGACCTTTTAGGAGCCTTTTTTCTTCAAGCAAAATTTCTAATGAGATTCTTGTATACGACGATGAAAGGGGAAGAAGAGTAAATGTGCTGAAGATGTCTGTAGACATACAGTAAAAAAAAAAAGATTGTAAAGGAGAAGAAAACCAGAAAAAGAAGGTGTGGCAAATGAGGTCTCTTGGAAAAACCTCCATTAAGAGAGATATGAAGGACTATGGGCCTGAGATATCACGGAAAAGGAGAAAACATTTGTTTTAAAGGAAACTGGTTCCTCCCGATGTCATTGTTTTGTCCTTACTCTGGTGTCCCCGTCTTCTTGTGGAACAAACGGAAGCGAAGAGCTTGCTATTGAGCTTCACCAAATAAAATGTACTTTTGTGAAGAAAAGGAAATAATGGGGAAAGAAGAACACAACAAGGTTCAAATATTTTTTTTTAAATGCAAATTAAAGCTTACCAAGCAAACGAAGGGAAAGTGAGCTTAATGAAGCACAGCCTCTGGTGAAGGAAGTCCATCCAAGATGAAGTCTGAGGGCCAAAATGCATTCTGCAGAGGCTGTCCTGTGACAGTACTTGGAGTTGGGGGGCGAGGGGTGGTTCTGGTGAGGGAGGGTTCTGGTGAGGTTGAACTGAGAAGGTACAAGGACAGTTGTGAAGTATTGAGAGGCCTTTTATGGGGATGTGTTTCATCCCTGGTTGATTACTCAGGGTTGGCTGTACCAATGCTGGAAGTTTCCTTTCAACCGCAGTGACTCAGTTTGTGAGGAAGAAATTTTCTGGTGTTAACATTAACGCTCATAAATAAATCGAGACTATGCATCGAAGTATTGAGAGAGAGAGAGAGAGAGAGAGAGAGAGAGAGAGAGAGAGAGAGAGAGAGAGAGAGAGAGAGAGATGGTGTGCCCTAACATTTACAAGAAATTTGAAATGGCCTCATAACACTTAATTCAGGGCTTCAGGAAGGTTATAAGCTATAAATCTGCTCACCTAAATTTAAAAATCTTCTGTTTTCTATTTCTGGGAATCTAAAATATTTCGCCACATTCAAATACATAATGATTTCATTATCGTTATTATCATTATTACATGCTGAAAATTAGACAGCTTTAGGCGTTTCTCAAGAAGTGGGCTGAAGTGGAGGGGAGAGAGAGAGAGAGAGAGAGAGAGAGAGAGAGTGGCTCTCGGGGTTTGTGTGAGGGGAGTCAGTTTCAAGGAGCGAAGGGGAAAGAAGGGAAGTTTTCTCATTATATTTCCAACTTACTTTATGTTTATTCGTAGAAGCTTCTGTTAATAATACAGAACTTGCATAATCATCATTTTCTTACTTTTGTTAATAATACTTGCATAATCAACATTTCCTAGACTGTACAAGAAAATAAGAAAAGTTGTCAAAATCCTTAAGAAATGGAAATGTAATTTACAAAGCATTTTTTTACCTTGAGTCAACGTCATATCAACACACATGCTGTGTCCGTATGCGTCATATGTAATGAAAGCTTTGACACTATGCCGCCCGTTACCGAATGGAGTCGTGTGATGAGACGAAAGATTGTTAGTTGGAAACCAAGACTTTTCCCCTGGAATAAATAGCGCCTCATGAACTGGAAGGTTCTGCCTCAAGATCTGGTGGTGATTAAGTGTGGGTGTTTGGGAGAGAAGGAGAGATTGTCTGAATGAAATCGTCGAAGCTGAACGCCTTGCAAAGGAAAAAATAACTGAAATTAATATCTCCTATGATTACTCTGGCATCCGCCAACCCATGAAAGCATTAGGGCTCGTATCCAGAAATCATACGACGGTTCGTTGTATGCGATCGTCATGGTGTTGCCGTATCCAGAAACCACACGATCATACGCAGGCATTCGCATTTAACGATGTAATTTTGGAACCATGGTGAAGGAGGCGTCGCATGGGTACCCCCTTGCGATGGCAGAATTGAAAGAATGTAAATTTCAACTCTGCGTCAAAATACGTTTGCCAAAGTGATTTATCTACAATGTCTATCGAAAATATGAAACAATTTGTGGTAAAAAGACCTGAATAACAGCACAACAAGGGGCTTGAAAAGAAGACTTTTAAGAAGTCTTTGCCTGCCGACGACGGATGAACTGTTGGAATTCTTTTCCTTCAAAATAGGCTTCGTTGACGTGTTTGGAGTTTCCTTTTCAATACAAAATTGCGTATTTAATTGGTATACATCTAGAAATCTTAATGTGTTGGTGTTATATTGCCCAAGAAAGTTGAAATCAGCACAGCCACTGAAGCTCACAGGGAGACTACTGGGTGATGCAAGCCTGAAATTCCATGTAGGAGGCTGTTTATAATAAGGAAATTAGAAAGTGCGGTGTAAATTACTAGGCTAGGTTGCATGTGATGCGAAAGTGAGATTGCCCAAGCCTTTTAAGAGAAGTATGAAGCCAATTGCCTATGGTAGTGGCTACGTATATGGATTGCCAATGGCTTTCACAGGCAGTGAATTGCCAAATACAAGCCACATTCCTGATGCATGAGAGGCTATATATATAAAATTCTAGTTTAGTTACGGAGAGAAGCATCTCTTGTCTCTCTCTGCATTGATATATTTATGAAGGAATTTTCAGTATTTCCTTTAGGCTAATAGCCAGATACCTAACCCAACTTAGACGTTAAATATACCTTAGTTTTACAACTTAGAATCCTGTTCCTTTCCTAGACCCGGGGCTTCACCCCCTGGACCCCCTCCTGACTTAAATATGCATCCGTAAGTAAACTAGCATTTTACCAATTGCCATTCCCTAGCCTAGTGAATATAAAGATATGTTATGTGGAGGATGGCATGATTCATTTTTGCAGAGAGCTATGTTGGCTGATGTAATTTTAGTGATAGGCATACTTGGAGAAACACTGTACAAACAACCCTTACATGGAGGATGTTAATATATATTTTTTTTCATAAAGCTAATTTGGAGGATGTGGAAATGCATTTTCTTGACAGGCTAATTTAGAATTCTTTATTGTTTTTTGGGAGGCCACAGGTAGATCTCACGGGCTTAGGGTTCATTGCTCCTGACTCCAAAATATTTTCCAGGGCTTAGGGTTCATTGCTCCTGACTCCAAAATATTTTCCACCTCAAGACTAGCACAGAGTCTAGAATCGGGCATGTAGCCTATAGAGGCTTTTTGTTGGGAGACAGTGGTTATCCATGCCATTCTTACATAATGACACCATTTCTTGCTCCCAATACACACAAACAAAGACGTTATAATGCTGCGCACACCAAAACTCGCAATCTTATAGAACGTACCATAGGACTACTTAAAAAAAGGTTTGCAGTTATCAATACCAGTTAGAATAAAGTTGAATAACACTAAGAACATAATAATTGCTTGAGCAGTCCTTCATATTAGTGCCATAACAAACAGAATACCTTTACAGGATGAAGAAAATCTTGAATTGGATGATGCTGATGAACCTGATGTGGGTATCATTGAAAGGGCTGACAATACCCAAGAAGCTCAATGTAGGGCCCACATTGTTGACAGTTTTTTTTATAGGTTGAGAGATTATGTATTTGTTTTGTGTTAATTAGGTTTAAAGCATATTTTTCCAAATTTTGTACATCCCAAAAATGCACCTAGGATGATATTGCAGCTGTTTTGCTTACAGTGCAAGGAACCCTCAGTTCTGGTGATTTGCACTTTAATAACAATAAATCTATAATCTTATCACTTGCATCATTTAAGAACCCTTTAAATATTGAACTGGATAGTGACAACACATGAAACCAAGAATGCTTTTGTCAAGAGAGCTACTAGCAGCTGTATGTGCATGGTAAATTGTACCCGATACCAAGAAAATGAAAATACACTTCTTATTGACTTAATGAAATATGAAAATATAACTTATATGTTTGCCTTTAAAAAGGAACACTAATGGATTTATTTTATTTATTTATGTTTTGGTTCATCCTGAAAAAAATATTCAATGGCAAAAGCAATCTAGGGTTAAAAAGAGGTAATTCATTCTAGATTACTAGAATTGACTGAGGATGAAGGATAAATATTTTTTACATAAGAAAAGATTTATTCAGGAACTCTTACCATAGTTGTCAATCTGACACCTTGAGAAAGACATGACTGTTGTACTTGCAAGATGAAAATGGTGATAAAAAAATTTGAATACAACTGTGCTTCAGGTCAAATCAGAACACCATTATTTAGAACTTTACTTATGATGTCTAATACAAATTATTCAGAAACACTAGTTTAAGAATTATATCATAACGAGCTGCCAACGCAAGAGCCAGTGTCCTGCAGAAGGCAAGGGCAATCTTTAAGTTGATCTTGATTGTATTGTAGAGGTAGCATCATTAGATGAAACACCACTTTCTAATTGTGCTGAGGTTAAAGGCAGTGGCTCCGTAATACCTGAAAATAATAAGTAAATAAATAAATAATTGATCTATTGCACCTTAGATGTAAATCCCTTCTGCAGCACACATATATAACATATATGCATGTATGTGTATATATATATATATATATATATATATATATATATATATATATATATATATATATATATATATATATATATATATATATATATATATATATATATATATATATATATATATATATATATATATATATATGCATGTATATATATATATATAAATATAATAAATATATATATATATATATATATATATATATATATATATATATATATATATATATATATATATATATATATATATATATATATATATATATATATATGCATGTATATATATATATATATATATATATATATATATATATATATATATATATATATAATATAATAAATATATATATAATATATATAATATATATATATATATATATATATATATATATATATATATATATATATATATATATATATAATTATTATACAATTATATACATATATATAATGAAAAATTGCTAAAATTACTTGTGGTGAATTAGATACTTCATTAATTACACCATCTTCTAGCATAGTGTTGCTTCTAGGCTTAACTATGTGCAAAACAGTGAAAGATGCTAGGCTATAAAATCTTTTGGGCACTAAATAGTAGCCTATTTAAGAGGCCTTCCCGTGATTTTAAAAAGCTTTACTGAAATCTGGCAAATCAACATATTCACATGTCCTTCCAACTAAGCGTTCACACTTCTGAACCGAGTATACAAGTGCTGGAACCTTTAGGGTCACACAGCATTAAAATGTTATTTTAAACCCAGCCATCAATAATAAAAACATAACCATTTTGCTTTCCCCAAAGGCATTACAAACTTTCCTGACAGGAAGAGTGTAATGGCCATCAAAAAGTTGAAGGTTCACTAGTTTATATATTTCATTCTTGAAAACATCAGAGCACTTACTTATTCTAATATCACGTATGGGCTCTTCTGTTTCATCAACTGGATGAAATGTTTCAATCCCATCTTGTCCATGGTTAATTCTTCTGTCATCAGTGATGCAGCTGTGACAAACTCTTCAGAAGACTTTCGAAGAAATGGTGGAGGACCACCACCAGTTCTGCATAAATTCTTCTTGATGGCAGCATCTACCTGCTTCACCCTAGTAAATAAAAAAAAAATATTAGAATAAAAATATGTTTCCCCATTGGTTTTCTAATTTATTCTAATGACCGTGACTTTAAAAACGGATTGCAATGAAATTTCAAAATATAACAAAAAACCTACCGTCCTGTGTACTTCTCTTCCACCTCCAGAATAATAAGTTAAAACATCTATCGCATGTTTGAATTCATAAGAAATGTCATTTGAGCATTTACACAAATATTAATGAGCACTCAAGAAAATAAGGTGAGCTTTGTGTGGCTGGAAAAGTGAGCTGCACATTATAAAGCATAATAATACCACCTAAGCTAATATAGTCTAGCCTAAGCAGTTCACATACCTTCCACAATCATCGTAGCCTTGCATACTGGCAGGCATTATGCAGGCTTCAGACATGCCTACGTGTGAACTCAACTTGAAAAAAAAGGGCTAGCCTATTTCAGGTGTTATCCTACTCCAAATCATTTGACCACCTGCAAACAACAGCCAAGATCTCAAATGTCAGTCTAAACTTTTATTAAAAACAATCACTTTGCCCAGTTTGCAAGCAGGTATCACAAGTTAAAACCGTTTTATAATTTGGAAAACCTCGTATACTCATAAGAAAAATAGCCAAAGTTTTACCATCACTTTTTAAAGTACTAATAAACTGGCTGTAAGCTAATGAATGCTTAGTTTACTTGCAAATCTACCCATTAACAATACGATAATACTACTGTGTGCTCCAGCCCTTCTATCCACCATGAAAATAAATTGTAAGGCCCTCCACATAGCTATTCTGAACCTAAATTAGAATATTACCCAAATTTCCTAATAAAAGACATTAATTAAAAATTCACGTCAAATTATACAAACCTAATGCCTGATACACCAACTGCTTTTGTAATAAGCTAAACATTACTAACCTAACCTCTCCTAAAGCACCCATGCTTATTTAGCTGGGGGCTATGCCCCCTCAGACCCCCTATGATTTGGTTAGCCTAACCTACCTTAACCTACTCTAAGATGCTCCATTCTATTCATCTGAAGATGAATATATTTATATAATATAATAGCTTTAGATGATAAACTGGTGTTCCCTTGGATAAGCTAGGCTAGGCTAGCCTGATGTGATTATTATTAACAATTTAACAGGCAGCACAAGCCTAGGCCTTCCATAGCCTAAGTTTCTTTTAACCTAACTGGTAGTTTACACACCATTTTGCTCACAGCAGCCTAAAGTTGCCCTGACTACAATTACAAATCAAAAATGCTTTCTTACCTGCGGTTTACATGGTCGAAACACCGCTTGACTGCATCGATGAACGAGGAGGTTGGTCAGGATACATGGCGTTAAACTTGAGCGTTACATCTTCCACCCACGCCTCACGGTTTTTTTCCAAAGTTCTGCTTCCTGTAGATCGGTCGGTGATCACATTCTCATGCTCCTTTATTAAATTAAGAAGCATTAAACGCTGAGAATCAGCTGTTGTGGGTGCACGCTCCATATTCCTGTTTAGTTGCTTGCGTATTTCCCGACTCTTTGTTTACATTTTCGCGCGGAACAGGATAGCAAATATCAATTAAAAAAATATACTACAGATATGCAGTATCTTTTTCTAATAAATAATAAAGACATAAGGACATTTTAATTCAATATCACTGTAATAAAAGAAATTGTTTATGATACTGATACAGCCCTGTAATCATCGATTCCAGGCATTTCATTCCCAGTAACCGCATATGTTGGTAAGCCTGCTTAACCAGCGATGCGATGCGATGGTGTTGAGGCCGTCGTACGATTTCTGGATACCACGACAGTTCTTCGTTTGGGACCATACAACCGCGATCGCCTTCGTATTGACAAATGCGATCGCATGGTTTCTGGATACCAGCCTAGATAAAAAGCATGGATTATGATTAAACAAAAACTGCGTAAGACTTTGGAATTAAACTTGAAACCATCAGGTTACATTCCTCTACAAATAGTCCGCCTTACTGGCAAAAGACTCCTTTTTGCTTGAAAGGACAAAAGACTCATGTCATATGTAGTCATGATTTATCAATGGGCGCGAAAAGGGATTGGTATATGTTCGGTTAGTATTGAAGAAGGAACCAAAATTCCTTCATAGGAAGCCGGCTAGGAGGTTAATACATTGCAATAAAAACTACAATAAGATAAGAGGAAATCTATTTTTTGCTTCTTAGTCGTAAGTACAATAATATTAAACTTTACATGTGAGAGAGAGAGAGAGAGAGAGAGAGAGAGAGAGAGAGAGAGAGAGAGAGAGAGAGAGAGAGAGAGAGAGAGAGAGAGAGAAATAATCTATCATCCAGCAGAATGCAGAAGTACAGAGAAGTGTAACCACAAAGAACTCTTTCAAAACTTCCCAGACATATTCTAAAATCCCCAAAACGAAACGAAACATTCATTATCAGTAACACTGTTAGGAAACAGGAGCAGATGTGCGAATAGATTTAGTTTCAGTCCAGGATATCAAAGACAAAATCTGACCTCTTTATTTCACTTGAAAGATCTGCCCTGACGAACTAAACCTCAGAGGTCTTCACCTGTCTTTTAAACCACTTCTCAAGGGCTCAAGCTGCGCTCTGAGGATCTGATGATATTAATGGCCAAAACACAGCCAATTCATTAGACGTATGCCAAGGAAACAGAAAATGTAGTTTGGGATCTATTACGCTAAATACAACCAAACAGTCATTCAGAAGAAAACGAGAAATAAGGAGACCGAAAAGAAAAAGATATCTCCCTTTCAGAAATTCTGATTTGCCTCTTCTTTATCACGAAATTCTCTACGACCTGTGTCTTTACTCCCATGTCCTGGTTAAGTTTCGATGCATTTACGTCTTTAATTTTATTCAGGAAACAAAACTTCGTTAGTTTCTAACCATTATAATGTTTTCTGAACCCGATTGTGCAAAGGAATCATTGCCTGTTTCAAAATTACCAAGTTAACAGGTAAACATTACTGATCTTCTGTTATCGGTGAAGAAGCTTCGTTTTTTCCAAAAGAAACGAGGCCTGCTTGTAGAGAAGTGATTCTTAAATTACTATTATCATTATCTTCTGAAATACTGCTTTCAACATATCTCCCGTCTTCACTGTATTCTTAATATAACCGGAAGAGGTCTGTTATTTTTTCGAATTCAGTTCCCTCGGAAACTTTCTGCAACATTTTCTCTCTAAAGTGGAAAAGTTTCCCGGAAACTTTGGAAATGGATGCGTCAGGACGAACCAGACGGGGCGGGAATCGCTGACAACCGGTGCATTCAGGCAGTTTGTGAAGCTTCTTAGTCGAATTCGGGGTAAGTAAATGATTCCTCTCCTTCCCTGTCTCTCCCTTTTCTCATGTCAGTTATTGCGGCGGATGGATTTCAGCAAAACGGTGTTTTCTCAAAAACACAAGTAGGAGGCTTTCCTTAAAAAAAATGTGTTGACTGATACATAAACTGTTCAAAGACTTTCCTCTCTCTCTCTCTCTCTCTCTCTCTCTCTCTCTCTCTCTCTCTCTCTTTGTAAATAAAAGGTAGAACTTAATGGGAATGAACATAGCACTTTGCGGATATGAAGGACCGTTACTTTGTATTACAGAAGGGTAACGAGAGAGAGAGAGAGAGAGAGAGAGAGAGAGAGAGAGAGAGAGAGAGAGAGAGACAGAGAGAGAGAGAGAGACAGAGACAGAGAGCACCACACTAGATTCCAATAACTGAATCACATCTCTGCCTCAAAGAGGACGATGAAATAACCTAGAGAGAGGATCTCCTCTCATGTCAACAAGGCTGAAGAACGAGGAAGTGTTTGTGGACCGAATGGCTGTTGACAGACTGGGTGACACTTCAAAGAGACTTCTTCCATTCAGGAAATAGCTCTGGAAGCCTCGGTGCCAAAAGTGATTCTTATGATCCCATGTGAAGGCCTAAGGGAAAGTGATGAGCATTTGCTTCACAATAAATCAACAACTGGAAGAGAAAAGTGTTTTTGTTTTGTAGTTCAGCATTTGACTTTGTGTATGTATGAACCATTCCGGAAAGTTCGTCACAATTTCCCGAGGTCTCAGATTGTGTGAGCTGTAATGGCGAAGTTTGTAGGACAAGGAGACACTATCCTTTTCCAACGGTCGGGGCGTGGGGAAACACGCAACCCCCAAATATCCCCCAAAAGCCGTTAACTTTTGGCGTGGGTATTTCTGACCTACGATTGGTCAGGTATCCTTGGTAGGAGAAAGCAACCAATGTCCTACCTGAGGGGTAAATGCAGGGGGTGAGAGAAATGCCCAGCATGCCCAAGGTAGGCCGCAGGTGGGAGGATTCGGGCTCTGGCACTTAGAGGGCAATGACGTGCTATTGCACATCGTCTCGCGCTATTCTGCCATTGCGGCAGGTTACCGCAGAGTTACTGTAATTTTTAGCTTCATTTGATACTCAGGCCCTTGTGTAAGTTCTAGATAATACAGATCACTGTTAAATTTACCCCCTGTGTCTTATTTAAGCATGACCCACGGTACTGCAGCCGGACCAGTATAAGTAGACCCCATGAGAGGTCGGGGTCATGTATATATATATATATATATATATATATATATATATATATATATATATATATATATATATATATATATATATATATATATATATATATATATATATATATATGGTGAGCGGTTTTCTAAACGTTTTTCTCAGCCTTTATCATCCTATCAGATTTCTTTCATGAGGACATTTCATTGGATTTGTTCAGAATTATAAACTCTCAAATCCTTGAAATGATCACTTTCATTCCACTCTCTAGTTCTGAAACTGGATATATATATATATATATATATATATATATATATATATATATATATATATATATATATATATATATATATATATATATATATATATATATAATATGTATATATATATATATATATATATATATATATATATATATATATATATATATATATATATATATATATATATATATATATATATATATATATATATATATATATATATATATATATATATATATATATATATATATCCAGTTTCAGAACTGGAGAGTGAAGTGAAAGTGAACATTTCAAGGATTTGAGAGTTTATAATTCTAAACAAATCCAATGAAATGTCCTCATGAAAGAAATCTGATAGGATGATAAAGGCTGAGAAAAACGTTTAGAAAATTGCACATCGTGTCCATGGAGCAGCAATCAGAAATTAGCAAGACGCCAAGATCAAAATTCAGATCATTAATTGCAAAACGACTCCTGGAAATATTTTCGAAAGCAAACGTCGGGGCTGAAGCATCAAAGGAAGATTCGTCTTATTCAAAACATTTTCATATTTCCTGTCATGAAGCAACAACATGGCTCTAATAGTAAACAGTACAGGTAATACAATAGGAATAAAGTAATATACCAGCATTATAAGTAAAAAGCAGTATTCGTGACTTAGTGGTGTTAAATGACGTCGCTTTACATCAAGAATTTCCAGCTTATTGACCTCAGGCAGTCCGAGAAAAACCTTCTGATGCGAAATAAAACAGTTGTTTGTCAAGTCACGGAAGATGAGAGAAGATTTTTTTAGATTCCACTTCATTGTTCAGGTTTATTGAGAAGAATAGGAGTGGATAATTATAGGACAGTGTAAATTAGGGTAACCAGAATCTAATTAGTCTTCTTTGGAACGGCTTTCTTCTTTCATAATGATCTGCTCATTAAGATGATTTAGTTGAGGGTTTCATCATTCAAGCCTTTTGGGAAGTCTAGCTCTTGCTGACTTTTTTAGGAGCATCGGGAAATTATATTTGGTTTTCTCTGAAGGAAAAATGATTCTGCTCACTCCAACGCCTCGTCAACAAAACCATAAGTTTTATAAAGAAAAATAATAAAATATGGTACAAGACTAAAAGGTCACTCACTTCCACAGAAGTCTTCACAAAGGAAACCCAGAAGCGAAAGAAGTCGAGAGTCTGAGTGAAGAGGAATATAAATAAACCATGTATGAATGAATGAAGGTACATCATCAAATGCATAATTACATACATAGAAAAATACACTATAAGTTTTAAAAAATCAGCGTCACTAATCCTGTGGAAAGTTCCACCTCAGCAGAATGTGGATGCTGACCTTTTAAAGAGAGTAGCTCGCGCTACAATTGGAGTTTGAGAGCAGAACTGAAGCAGAGCATCCGGAAACAGCCAAACTGAAGGACAAGCAGTAACAAAGACGGAGATTTCAGGAAGCTACTGCCAGCCACATCTGAGGCCAGTGTTCCCATAATGGTAGGTCAAATGACCCGGAGCATAGGTACTAATAACACCATCACCTCTGCAACACTGAAAGCCTTGAGAACGATATTCAGTTCTTTGGTGGCATTTGACATATATAATCGGTGTGTGCCGTAAAAAAGAAAGCTTGAATTTGAAGGGAACACTAAGATTCAATAAGTGTTCATAAATATCAAGTACTCTTTTATTCATATAATTTGAGTCTACATTCCAGCTTTGTATCCAGTTCATCGTTTCCACATTTAAGTTATGGCTAAAGCAACTTCATATCTCGTGTGAGTGATTAACACCTTGACTACCAAAATCTTCATTATATACCCCCTGGTGGATGATATAGTCTACGCCAACAGTCATGTCACTCGTAGACACCTGAAACAATAGGTACAAGAGAACCTTGATAAAGCTTTCAAGTATAGAGTAATTCAAATAGATTTTAGCGCTGCTTTCGATTTAGTAAATCACAAGGCACTTATTTATATACAAACTTTAGAATCTTGGAGTGGCTCGATATGTTTCAGGTTTACTTCAAGATTCCTTACGGATAGGCGGCAACGAGTTGCTGTTGATGGGATCTTTAGCGAACCATGACCTATTATGTCTGGAGTTCCACAGGGTGGTGTTCTTGGTACACGCTTATTTTTAGTGTATAGAAGTGATATGGTTGTTGGCCTGGAAAACAAGATTGTTCAGTATACAGATGATGCAGCACTTGCAGCTGTAGTAAAGTCTCCACTTATCAGAACTGAAGCTGCCCTTAGTCTCAATCGTGACGTGGAGCGGATTAGTGAAAGGTGTAGTCGGTGGGGTAAGAGGCTGAACTCCAGTAAAACGAAAACACTGTTGATTAGCAGATCTCATACAGACTTTTCACTTCATCCTCCCCTCCAAGTGGATGAGACTCTGCTGAAAGAGTCTGAAGCTTTAACTATTCTAGGTCTAATTTTTGACTCGCATTTCGAAAGACCTGATATACGTACTGTATAACAGTGATAAAATCAAAGCAACCTGTTTCAGGTCATTTGTCCTTCCTTTACTAGAATACTGTTCTCCGGTGTGGATGTCTGCTTCTGCCAGAGATTTATCGCTTTTAGACAGAGTGATTCGTGGCGGTAGGTTTCTGTTTCCTAATATTAGCAGTTATGACTTGGACCATCGACCATCTTGTTTGTCACTTTTTCATAAGTTGTACTTTGACAGAGATCTTTCACATTCACGACTCATCCCTAATCCCCTTTCCCTGCAGAAAGAAACCGACTTGCTAAACAGGAGAACCAGTATGCAGAAAATGTACTACGTTGTAGAACTTCTCAGTTCCAGAGGTATTTTATTTCTCACGCCCTTAGACTATGGAACAGTCTCCCTGAGAATGTTGCTCAGTTGGAACTTCAAAAGTTCAATCGAGGATGCAATGTATTATTACCCTAATACTATTCTCCTTGCATTTTAATATATTTTTATCTATTTATTAATTTATTATTTTTTTCCTTTTTTAATAAGTGAGATTTCTTCTTTCTGTATTTCCCTTTATCTCCTCTTACTTCTTCCTAATGAACACCATATTTCTTTGGGAGCTTGAATTTCAAGCCAATGGCTCCTGCAGACTTGTCCCATATGAATAGGGTCCATCTTCTGAATAATAATAATAATAATAATAATAATAATAATAATAATAATAATAATAATAATAATAATAATAATAATAATAACATGAAGGGAGCAAACCCTCTTTCAAGCATATTCTATTAAACAGATTGCAGCATCAGTATAACTGATTCTGTATACAGTCTTTTCAATTGCTCTCACTATTCTCTTTTCTTCAGGGCTGATATCTGCTAAGAGCTGGCCGATGTGCATAATCTGGATGAGGAAAAAGGCAATAGTTCTGAAAAATTAGAGTCATGTTTTATTCTGGCAGAGTTTCAGGATGTCAGCGTCGTTCTCGAGTGGTAGAGAATTTTTGTAGAGTTCGCCGTTGAGTGGTTGAGGGTCTTTGTAGAGGTTTTCTAAGGACACCGACGTTTCAAACCGTATCTTCGGTCTATTGTCAAGCGGGGTGGCCCACAAAGTAAACAAAAAAAGACTGGACTCAACTGAATTGGGGATTCCAGCAACAGTGGCGGAAGAGGAGGCAGACCCCGGGTGAGATGTCACTTAGCCGTTAAGGATATTCTCCTGAAATGATTCTACGTGATGAGAAACAGCAGCAAATCACAGACTCCACGAAGCACCTTTGGGTCATTTCATTTGAAAACAAGACTTTGTTGGTGGTGTTGACCTCCAAGGTAAACCCATCATTCGGGTGTTATAGAAAAAAAAAAAATGTAACGGTTTTAGGTGTTTCGCTATGCACTGTCTTGTACCATCATTACTGTTATCATCGCCACCATTAGTATTATTGTGATTGCGCCAGCACGCCAGTGATAATTATACTTTGCTTTCACTTTCTTGCTAAAGCGTACTCTATAAATAATCCTAATAATAGAAGAAGGAACACGCTAATTAGAAAGATTACGTAACTCCAAGTAAAGAAAAGTAGAAAATCTGAATGCCGGAAGTGCTGTCAAAAGAGCTGCACTAAGCGGGAACGCCAACAGCTGAAAGTAGGAAGCGGAACCTAATTAATTTTGACAAGTAAATGAAAAATCTCAATTCTTAAGAAAGAAAGAAAAAAGATTTCAAAGAAATAAGCAAAAACTTGGGTTATCTGGTCAGAGTCAACATTTACTATAGGCAGAAAAAATCTCACGATAAACTTTATCGTTTCAGAATTGCAGTAATATCATTACACTCGTTTTCTATGAAGACTGATTACACCAATTAAGCCATCTTTATTTTCTGACAGGAAACTCTTCATTGCAGTATTCTTGCATAAATATTAAAGTCAGATTCATATTGGTAACTAAGCAATATTTTTCCTTCTGGAGAAAGTATCAAAGGGTATCACCGTGCCAATTTCCAAATGTTTAGGTACATAAATATCAAAGAACAAGATTTACTCTTATGAACAGCGACTTACATCCGAAGACTTTAAAGGGACATTGGAAGCAAAACAATATTTTCCTTATTATTATTATTATTATTATTATTATTATTATTATTATTATTATTATTATTATTATTATTATTATTAAATGAAGTAATTCGCAAATGATACCGGAACCAAAGACAGACTTCCCAACTAACAGTATCTTCCGTTCAAGTCATCTTGCTTTCAGAGAGAAAGCAGTTTTCTAATAGGGGAAGAGTTTGAATTCGGACGATCTCTCTCTCTCTCTGTCACAAACAAGAACTTCATCTGTAGGCACTGCATTTCAGCGCAAATTTTTAATGGGAAAAAATAACATTAACAAAAGAGCAGCCAGCTAATCTCATTAGTTTGAAACAAGGAGTTTTTCTAGACTGCTTCTCAATGCTTTAAAAAGACACAAAAACAGTATAAAGCTGAAAAGCGAACCTTTATTCGCATTACAAAACATGGAACAGGAAAGCCAGCAGAAACATCGTTGTGTCCCGCAACCCGATGCAGTCTCAAGAAGAAGAAGAAGAAGAAGAAGAAGAAGAAGATGGGTTGGCAACCTCAGGCAACTGGGCCTCTCTCATGGAAGCCTCAGCAGCAAAAAGGGTCAACAAAAACCACAGGGAAAGATTTCCGTTCTTTCCTGTGAATATTTCTTTTCTTAAAACGCCTTAGAAAGAGCATAAATGAACGTGATTTCTACTGCAATGAAGTTCATTCTCTTTTCTGCTGCAGAAATAGATCCTTGTTATGGAAATAATCTTGATGAGAGAGTTATTCCTTTACAAAGAGAGAGACAGAGAAAGGGAATCTGTTTCCAGTATCGTTGGAAGAAATATGGCCAACGAGCTTCCGGAATCCTGTCGACTCTGTTTGGCCAATGTGCTACGCCGGAAGTTCAACCTCAGGACTTGTTGAGGGACAAATTTCCTTGGTTTGACCAATAATAATAGTAATTCAAAGGTAATGTTTTCTCTAATAACTTCTATTCTTCTTTCTCCTCTTCTTCCTTTCATAATAATAATAATAATAATAATAATAATAATAATAATAATAATAATAATAAATTTTAAAGGAACAATGAAATGGAAGCCCTGAAGCCACTTCTCTTCTCGCCATCACAACTGTCAATTATTCCTTCCACCTTCTCTGAATATTTAATCCAATAAACTTTTCCTCGCCATTTTCTCTTTCGCAAGTGTATACACTCATGAATATTCCTTTGCCGAAACAACGGACATACTTCCAGCAACAGCTCCCCTTTCCAAACATATTTCCTTGAGAGAGAGAGAGAGAGAGAGAGAGAGAGAGAGAGAGAGAGAGAGAGAGAGAGAATTCTTAACTGAAAACTCCGATCGGAGAAATATTAAAAGAACAAACAAATACAGTAAGTCTCAGGAAAACAGAGAAGCAGTGATATATAAATGAGTGTTTTTTTCTCTCTTACAGCGCCAAGGCAAAACGAAAAATGAAAACTCGCCTCCGACGCACTTTTGTTTTCGTGTGAAGTGGCAATTTTCATCATAGATTTGAGTTGAATCCAAACTGTGATTCTGAATCAAACGTTCGAAGGTCTCTTCCAGAAGCTGTGATGTTTCCAGTCTTTGATCTGAAATGAATCATGATCTTCTGGGTTCTGAAACTTGGAAGGCAGAGGGCCAACGGGAAACAATTTGGTAGTGCTCTAACACTGAGTGAGACGACTGTTCTTGGTCTGTAGGTCATGGATATTTGAAATCGTCTTTTATTTTTCTTCTGCAACAAGATTCTATGCTATGTCAAAAAGATGAATCCCAAAGAAAGAGAAGGTGTGACCACACAAAATTAATACTGACCTAAAAATCCTGTTTTGAATCCTTCCCCAAAAAAGAAGACTTGTGTATTTCATATAATTTTCAGAGTACTTGCAATATTCGCCTGCTGCAGGCAATAAATAATTTTTGATATATATACATACATGCATACACACACACACCCACACACACACACACATACACACACACACACACACACACACACACACACATATATATATATATATATATATATATATATATATATATATATATATATATATATATATATATATACGAGTATATATATATATATATATATATATATATATATATATATATATATATATATATATATATATATATATACTTACGTATGTGAGTTTTATAGATATAGAGACAGATAGAGAAAAAACTGAAACTTCTTTAGGCAGAGGAATTTTTCTGCCAAGAAATGCGAACACTCTCTGGAAAATATTTCACATAAATAAAATCAGGGAAGTTGATTGACGCTGATGTTGAGGATTGTGGAGGAAGGCAAGAAGTTGTTTTCTGTGTTGGTATAAAAGATCGCGCCCGAAACCTATAGCCTTGCACAGAAAGAAATCCTTTCCACAGAAAACGTATCCTCTGCATCAACCTCCTAATCATTCCGAAAGAGCTTCTGAATGTCATCCGGGACCTTTTATTGTTATAATATTATCCTCTTGCGTTCTTGGATACACTCTAGATACACTATGTTATGGCTCGTGTGGGAGATGTCTTCCATGCGCATGGAAATGGCGTCCTAGAGCTTTCCTTTTTTTTTTTTTTTTTTTTTTGAGTGGGAGGGGATTATTTATGTTTTCTTAACCTCGTCTCTTCTCTAACAACGAGTGAGATGGTGCAGAGTCTTACAGACTTCGTTGGGCTTCTGTGTTCGTCATTATTCTGTGAATATCTTTTCGGCCAATGCTGCAATTATTCATGGAACATTTGCCTAATACTCAAAGGCAGAGAGAGAGAGAGAGAGAGAGAGAGAGAGAGAGAGAGAGAGAGAGAGAGAGAGAGAATCCTATTTTACTGAAGAGGATTGACATCTGTCAGCTCCAAATATATTATCCCACCCAGAAGGATTTTACCTGACAGAGTTGTTGTACAGAAAATATAAGAACATTAATGTCTGTCTTTTGAATTATGAATAAAGTCCTTATATGCTTAAGAGTAAAGGTTTATCATTTCATCTTCGTTTACCAAAAACGATTTTTTTATTAAAATCGTTCCTTTCTGAAGACGCGTCTTCCTTACAAAGACATGATCAGTCAGGAAAGTGTATTACGACAGGAGAATTTTCTGAAACAGTTTTCATCTAAAGAATTTTAATATTGCTTACAGAGGATATCCGTGATAAAACAAACCATTATCTTCACATGCATTTTTAAAAGAAAAAACAGTCCTTACCTAAAATAAAGAAAAATGCCAAAAACCTGAAATAACAGATTCAATGAAGGCTGACTGCCTTATCTTTCCTTATTTTGTCCAACCTCACTGAGAAAAAACATTGCAATAAATTAAGCACTACAGTGCACCACTCAATAGGCATGGATGAGCCTCGTGTCTTCAGGAATCTCAGGACTGCAACAACGGGAAGGGTTCAGGATGTTTTGGGTTGCTCATGTACAGGATATGTCTGTCCTAAGAACAAACTGAATCCCGCTGGGAAAGGAATTTGACACCAGCTGCGATTCTGTTGCAGAAGTTTGTTTTTTTTTTCAGTTTCCTGATTTCTCACTCTCTTTCCAAAACACTTTTTCTTCTTTCACAAGTCGTCACTAAAACCCACTTTTAGAATGAAGAGAAGAAGTAATCTAAAAGTCATTGAAAACAGATGATTTAAATTTTCTCCTTTGTGTTCTCTCTCTTTCTCTCTCTCTCTCTCTCGCTCTCTCTCTCTCTCTTCTCTCTCCCTCTCTCTCTCTCTCTCTCTCTCTCTCTCTCTCTATTTCTTTGTCTGTCTTCTGCGCTTGATGACTGTCTCGAGACCTCCAGAGGACTGTGAGGACGAGAGGCCCATCATGTGTTTGATGAAAGAGTCCTCCCTCCATTTCTTCTTCTCTCTTCGTTAGATATCTTTGACTCTCTTGGGCGGTTGGATCTTCGTCTGATCATCGAAGTCCTTGAAAAATTGAAAAAGGAATAGGAAGAAGACTGGAGTCGAAAATACTGAAACATGGAAATGCTGAAGGGAAGATCAACGTTTTTTGCATAAAAAACAAAGGTTGTGTTGGTTTCACCTTCCACCTCTTTCCCTTACATGTTCTCTTAACTTAATTTTG
>JANJGK010000042.1:25369005-25381505 GCA_039081455.1 Macrobrachium rosenbergii
CTGCCTTCGTAGGCATAGGGAGGGAATGTCAGCCATTCATAAAAGTCATTTTCAATTAATATGCAATAAAAATACAGCTTGATTTAATTTTCTCTCTTCCTGGATCCAAGATTCTTAAAATATTGTTGGACTAAAAGATGCCACAAAAAGGAAAGCGTAAGAAGGGAGTGAAGATTTCAGAGAACAATTATGATAACAGCAGGAACCATATTTTGGAGTATCCCTGAAAATAATGGATCGTGTCTCTGATAAATGGCTGACTCTCAAGATGAGGATCTTGAGGCAAATAAGACATTCCTGATAACAGAACCTCATAAATCACGAAACAGGAACCAGGTCGGGAACGGGATTGGTTTTAGAGCGCTGAGAATGGTCGAGGTGATTCTATTCTTAGCGGGTACTGATTATGTGAATGTCTTTTTGGATAAAACATAATAATAATAATAATAATAATAATAATAATAATAATAATAATAATAATAATAATAATAATAATAATAATAATTATTATTATTATTATTATTATTATTATTATTATTATTATTATTATTATTATTATTATCATTATTATTATTATACTGGATGATAATGATCTCAGACTGCAATGTTTCTTTTCTAAAATCAAGTGCAAACATTTCAAACTCAGTTAGAGAATAAGAAAAAATCTTGAGGAATAAAATTACTTGGCAGAATGTTTGATCAGGAAGAACAGTCAGTAGAAATGATACTGAAGGAATTCAGAAAATAAATTAATCATGAATCTAATGCCAGAAAGAAGCAGTTTTATGGATGGACATGACTGGCAGACGAAAGACAAATCCCTTCAACCCCTAGAGGTCAAAGTCCGATGTCACAACTCCTATCCAGAAGATGCGCATCTCGACCGTTGTCTGGATTTATCGAAGGTGTTGGACCTCACCTGATCCTCCTAAGGTTATAATCTTTCAGTGACGTTAAAACATACCTTAATAGTTGAAATTTCTAATTATAGAAATATATCCAGTGACGACAACGCAGGCTCAAGGAAATACCAAAAATGATATACTTATTCTCAGTCGTTTAGAAGTTTTCACTTGTCATCAAATGCAATAACTAAAAGGCTAGAGGTCACATACTTAGCAATGAAAAATCGAGTACTCATGAAATCATGAAAAGGGGTGATCAGAGAATGCACGCTCATCCTTTGAAGAGATCTCATTACTCTCACTGCAATAAGCTCTTGGAAGGCTTGTGTGGACAACTGAAGACCAGAAATGTTACCGAGCATCTAAGGAAGGACATTACAGCTTGAAACCTTCCCATGAAATCGGTTTTGTGTTAAAGGGTAAAATAATACAGGGAATAGCAGGAACGTCATTAAAATTAATTACATATCATCGATTATCACTTGGGCGTTAATGACCCTTTTCCAGTAATCACATTTCCTTCTCATTTCCTCTCCTGTCTGTTACACCTGACAGCACCATCGAACTCTCTCTGGTACGCCTGTGCCTTACCCAAATGATGACGATAAATGTTTATTAGTTTTTAATGCTAATATGACGATTATATAGTCGATAAAGATGGAAGCAGTTAATGAGGTGGGGGTTGCGTATTTACCTGAGCACACTTGAGTTGATGAAACGGAAGACAGTGTCTCTCAATTCGCTTTCCTTCAGAGAGCAAAGGATGGCTTTCCTGCATTATATATCTCAGGAGGAGATTTTTGAAATATTTATCTATATAGCTTTTATGATTAAGATTTTTATTTCAAATACACAAATCTTGTGCTTCTATGAGAAGGCTGGTTCAGATTAATCTGGACCTATGCCTGCACGGGTCTTAAGCACAAAGGCGGCCTGTGAGTGTGATAGTGTTTTACAAGGGTACAAGACCTCTGATGCGGGTCTCTGGAATCTGCCAACCGACAGAGACGAGACGTTTTCATGAAACCTGATTAGTCGATGAGCTGTGACAGTGTTGCATGCAAAAAAATTTCCTCTTTGTTTTCACAAAATGTTTCTCTGCGTTGGAGAGAAAAGGAGCGAAAGATGATGAAAGGATTCCAGTTTGAACTTCATAAATTTCTCCTGAAAATAAAGCAACCTGATAATGACACCATTTGCCTGTTATAGAGGTAACAGTTACCCATTTCAATGACATTATTTCAGATACATTGGCTCTTTCTTATACAAAGGAATTGTAAGAAATGACAAGCTCAGATGTCTTTAAAAGCACTTGTGTGGAATGAGTTTACTCTTCATTCACTGTCCCTCCCCCAACTGAAAACTGAACATCATATTCTCTCACCCATCAGAGAAGGCCAATATATATATATATATATATATATATATATATATATATATATATATATGTGTGTGTGTGTGTGTGTGTGTGTGTGTGTGTATATACATATATATGTATATATATTAAGAATGAAATTCCACTCCAACGCAAGAAACTTCTTCGGATAACGACGAAACACAAATCATTTGCGTCGTTGTACAAACAGAGACCTTCACTCAGCTGAATTTTCTTCACAGCTGACGGGCGAAATTGATTCAGAATGTTATTTTTCAAATACTTTTCAGGAACTTTGTAGGGGACGAAATAAAAAAAAATGAAATGATAACAAAAACAAGCAAAAATAACTGAAGTTTCGCCTGGAAAGTTTATGATTAAGTTTTTAGAGGTAACTAAATGAGAGAGAGAGAGAGAGAGGGAGAGAGAGAGAGAGAGAATCATAAAATCCTGATAAGTAAACAGAGTGCAATAGGATAAGGATAACGAAAGAGGGAACGAATGATTAGTCCTTTCTCTTCTCCTAAGGGGAAATAGACTAGGCAAAATAGATAAAGGGAGGGAGGAAGGGAGGGGAGAAAATCGTATATTCAAGTTATCGAGTATTTGTTATTACATCCAGTGATATCACTATTTATTTTCACTTATTTCCCTTGTACTGAAGCCTTCCATTAGAATTACAAATGTTTTCATTAAGAGCCCTTGCATGGTAGACCTTTCACAGCAATGGACTTATATTAATGTTCTTGGGAAGGAGCAACCATGTTACAGCCACGTAATACTATCGTTTACGGAAACGAATTTCTTATTATTTAAAAAAAAAAAAAACATGTTCGTTTAATTTACGTTTTTTAAGTTGTGACATGAAATATATGGGCCATATTTTCATGTGTTACAACCAGTCCAAGGTTATCACCTTAGGTAACTCAAGTTGCTTTCCCCAGTACTCAGTGTCTTACTCAACAACTGGCCTACGATTGAAGTCTGCGTCATAGAGAGATGAATTCTGAAATATCAAGTCGACGTCATGATTTCTTACCATGTGCTCAATTAGCCTAATACAAACTCGATATATTGCTCATCTAATCGACTGCTTTTATTATTACATAAATATGATGCATCAACACGATGGAACTAATCAACGCATGAGCACATGTTTCACAGATATAAATTTCTGACTCACATCGGAATCGAACACCGGTCTCTCAAATGAAAGGCCAGCGTGCTACCAGTCGAGCTGTGTGGGTCAATTGGTAGTCCCCTATCCTTTCATTTGAGAGACCTGGGTTCGAGCCCGACCTAGTCAGAAATTTATATAACGCATCACCTGTTGCCTTCAAGTAACTGGAAAAAAATAGTGAAATTGATCATAATTAGACTTCCTTCTCATCCCGACACAAGCGGTGATGCTATGCAGTGTGATACCTCCATCTGCCTTCATGAACACCAGTCCTCTCATGAAGGGATCTGCGGGTGGGCAAAAGCGCCCCTCTCTTTGAAGTGGGGCGTGTCCTTTTGCCCTGATTTGAGGCGCAGTTGACTCTTGCTTTGCGTCGTCTGTTGCATTATGCACATTGCAACATAAAAGGAGATGGTTTGCAACATGCCTCTGAAGGCATCTCATTCAGTCAATTCCCGTGGGAACACAAATTCTTTTAGTGTTTTGTGGTTGGATTATTTCACTTCTTATTTTGCGAAGGGGGATGATTCCTCCGTTAGTATTCTGCCTCTGTTCAGGTACAAGGAAATAGTTTCTTGCATTAGATTTTTGAACAGTTATGAAAAATAGAACTAATGGCAGTTTTCTCAGTTACCTAAGATAAAGGAATTTGGTTGTTTAGGCTATATAATTTTTACTCGTTTGTCTGTTTGTGTATTTTATTTTCTATTTATTTGTTTCCTTTGGTCTAAAGTGAAGGATATTTACAACTCACCTCTAATATGGGATTATAGGAGTGATCCTATTTCTGGTGCATTGCTACTTTGCACTCGATAATCATTAAAAAAAAAAAGGCCATTCTCTCTCTCTCTCTCTCTCTCTCTCTCTCTCTCTCTCTCTCTCTCTCTCTCTCTCTCTCTCTCTCTCTCTCTCTCAAGTTAATTATCGCTGATTTAAAAATAATATTTAAAAGATCTTCCTTTGTAGCTGGGCCTCATGAAGCTTTCAATTCAACGCTGAATGTCAGAGAGCGTTTGCGGGTTCTTTTTATTTCCTTTTCGAATTCGGCGAAAGGAGGAAAGCAGAAGAGACGATAACATCAAACCTCGTGTATACAAAGGGAACGAATCCTTCCATATGTCCATTCCCTGTCGCACAATCCATTCACAGAGAAATTCAATTGAAACCTTGTCTCCTGTAGCGTTGGGGAAGAGATCGAAGTGACATAATCAAGTGTTCGCATATGTCACAGAAACTAATATCGAATAACGATAAATAAAAGAAATAAATATAATAAAAATAAAGGCAAGAGAACAGTTGGAAATAAAGTAAGTTTTACAGATATGTCTAGTTTCCGTAAAATTAAATTTTTCAAATATTCCAACACATGCGAATCCCTGCAACCGCTCTTTATATATGGCACTGACAGCGACTGTACTAGAGTGTTGATCAAGTCTTATTAACAGACATAGCAACTGAAACTTGGTATTTTCCCATCCATTATCAATATTAACTAGTGAAGGCAAACAAGATCCTATTTACGCACAAACAAAAAGAGATGGAGAGAAAGTTTTCCTTGCAAAAATTATATGGAAGAAAAATACGGATTTGTCGATTATAACATCCTGGGGAATGAGACTTAGAATAAAAGTGTCCGAAATAGCCGTAGAAGAAACAGACTTACAAAAAGCACCAATAAGTCTGCCAGGTTTTACATCTTCATGCAGGCTAATCTGCAGAGCCCAATATTTCCTTGAACAGACGCTTCTCTCAGAGCCAGAGATTCTCCAGTCATCTGTCTCTGTCCGTCTGTCTGTCTGTCTCTCTCACACACACACACAATTCTAAAAGTAATATTTCTCTCTCTCTCTCTCTCTCTCACACACACACGCTCCTATTACAATCCACTTGTAGACTTTATCAAATGCTCTTACCTCTTGTTCCTCTGTAGATGATTAAGCGAAAAAGGAAAACGAAATTTCAAATATAAATCATATTCAAGACAGACCTTCTTATATATATATATATATATATATATATATATATATATATATATATATATATATATATATATATATATATATATATATGGCATTGCATGATGTATACAGGACACTGTATACATGTGTTAAAATGAATTCAAAAGGTCAATACTTACGTAAAGTCACGACAATCTCCGTGTCAAGAGTAATGCTCCGGAAATGAGGGAAAGTCCAGCTGCTCTGACACATTCCATGATAAACAGTCCTCCCGATAAAGTCCTCTCGATGAACTCCCTCTCCAAAAATAGCTGCCACTCTTCTTCGTATATGAAACATCAATATTCATCGCCACAAGGCACCTGCCAAATAAAGTGACGAGTTGGAAACCTTTTTCGATTGTACTTTTATTTTCGTTTTAATTTGGTTTTATTGAGCAAGTCTGCTTTCTTAAGGTTTGCTTTTCCAAGATCTTCAAGTCACTTTTAAGGAGAGAGAGAGAGAGAGAGAGAGAGAGAGAGAGAGAGAGAGAGAGAGAGAGAGAGAGAGAGAGAGAGAGATTTTTTTTTGAAATGTGTGTGTGAGAAGAGATGGAGAGACAGAGTAGCAGAGGGAAGGAGAGAGAAAGTGTGGTATAACAATCCAACGGTTTTCAATTCCCAAAGTAGAATCGCGACTCTGTGGAGAAAGAGAATGTATATCAAGTCACATCGCTTTCATTGTACTACAATTTGATAAAGGCCTTGGACGTCCTGAATATGGAGTTTTAGTTACACTTAATGTCAATATCATATTGCATTCGAGAACGATGATGTTTTTCTTGACAATATCAGCCATGTGTTGTAATATCTGTATGTAAATTGTCAAGTCTCACCCTTTCTTTGTCTGTCTGTCTCTGCTGGCCGAATAACTGAACACCTTTTCCAACCCAATAGTCGACCTCCCCAATGGTAAATGTTATATTCCTATTAAGCTATTTAACATTATTCTTTGCAACCGCTGTGAGACAATGGGCCTCGTGGCTTCTCTAGAAAAAGAAAAACAAATTTCCCAGATGAGGACTTTTGAGAACAGGAAGGCAGAACCCCATGTGGAACAATTTGGAACAAAAATGGAACGTCAAATTCTGCCAGCTAATTGATTTCTTTGCAGATTTTCAAGATTCCAGAGTAAGAGTTCCGTATATCGATCCGCTATTTAGAATTTGGATATGACTGATCCCTTGGCGTTCTTTGCCCAGTCCCCGCGCCCCCACCCTCCTCAAATCTCACCCGTTCACGAATTCATACGTTTGGATGTCCTCTTTTTATTGCTCTGCGTGAGTCCTGAAACATGACGAACTTATCTTGAAAAAAATTGTCTCGTCTTTTCTGTAGTAAATAATGAATATGCGAGTCCGACATAACAGCATTAGACTAATAAACATTTTTCCAATAATATCATATCTATACTCTCTCTCTCTCTCTCTCTCTCTCTCTCTCTCTCTCTCTCTCTCTCTCTCTCTCTCTCTCTCATGAAAAGGATAGGCTCCTAACAAAGAATAAACAGTGTATTGAGTCGTGAGTAAAATTGAGGTATTGCCATGGACACCACAGTTCATTCCGTCCACAAAACGTGAATTGACTCCAGTGATTCAGAAAGGAATCATTCGCCTTGCTTCCTAAAGGTTGCCAAAATGGTGGACGAGAGAGAGAGAGAGAGAGAGAGAGAGAGAGAAAGGGGGGAGGGGAGTGGGGGCATTCCGAAAGATTGAATTGATTTTAAAATTTAGAAATGAGTTTTGAATAAAAATTAATTTAGCAAAATACTGTTTTACTGTGGCATCTAATGGCATGGCAGCTGTCTCTGTGGTTTCAGACGAGCTCTGGCATAAAGCTCATTAGGTAACCTCCATCTTTATTGTGTCTGTACTCTACAACACCACTTCAAGTTTCTCGTCTGACTGATTAGTTTCTGTTGTGGTGGCTGGCGGTGCCACATCTCTACACCTTCATAAATATTCAAATGGAAATACCGATGACCTTGCTGGTATGACGCTACCAAATGTAAACAAATCAGTATCCAATTGAATATTCATATAAACAATAACATAGACACACACACACACACACACACACACACACACATATATATATATATATATATATATATATATATATATATATATATATATATATATATATATATATATACGTATGTGTTTCCAATTCTAGTCAATATTTGGACGTAAGCTTCCGACTCATCAAAACTCAGAAATGTTCGTTTTAACGAATCTAAATGCAAATTTGCACGCGACGCTTCTTTGGTCAGTAATTGGTAAATTAATAACTTAACTAAATGGGTATTGCAGCAAAAGTCATTCAATTTCAAGGTTGTTTCAGTAATTCATGGAATAGTTATTCACGCTATATGCGAGTACTAATGGCATATGATCGTAATTTTGAGTGAGTAAACTGAAACTAAAAAAAAAACAAACAAATGACATGTAGGAAATTCCTCTTTTTCTTATAATTTCTCCCACATCTTCCAAGTTCTTCCAGTTTCCAGCAACTTGCCAATTTTTCTCCGTAGTTGAACTCTGCTTATTTCCCTTCAAGAGTTCTTGTTAAAAGGTTTCGGAATATGACCTGAATGAATAAACTGCAACTTTACTCTCTTCGATAGACTTGGATTAACTTCAGTCTGAAGGCAAGAACAAACCCTCAGCGGTTGGAACTTTCAATTAAAGTATAAAAATGCACTTTTTTGTGTGTGTGTACGCCGCATATTCCGGATTCTCATTGCAAGTAAACGGCATTCTTTAAAACTTAATAGCGTCTAATTCTTTCCGACTTTTAAGGAATAAATTTCTCTCTCTCTCTCTCTCTCTCTCTCTCTCTCTCTCTCTCTCTCTCTCTCTCTCTCTCGGTATAGTCGTAAGGCAATCTTCCTAGTGCTAATTACCCCTAGTGGCGCTCCTTATACGTCTTAATGAGGGAAGAAGAAAGGATATTTATTATAAACCTTTGAAAGAGTAATCATTCATTAAGTGATTCTTGTGGCATTCCAATATTTTTACGTTTATTGAATTATCGAGATCTGCGTTCGTGCATGTGCAGAATGAAAGTCATTACATCTCCGTACTCTTAAATTCCAACGTTTATTCTAATGTCAAAATGGTGCGCCTTATAAAGAAGAAAATTTTACATTCAATGACCTCCTGCTTACGATAGCCCATCAGGATATCCTATTCATAACACAAACCCTAATAAGTTTATACTCGTACAGTAGCTTTCCTAGCAGCTCCCGGCCGAGCAACCAGGAACCGGTGGATTTCGGAATGGGATGAGCAATGTCTGTCGGGGGAGATCTTTGTTATAGCAGACGTAGCAAATGGAAGACATGATCGGGTCTGATTTGCATCGCCACTTGGGAGAGAGAGAGAGAGAGAGAGAGAGAGAGAGAGAGAGAGAGAGAGAGAGAGAGAGAGAGAGAGAGAGAGAAAGATTGGATCAACACGTGGGACCGAACAGGAACAGGTTGCAAAGGAGACAACAGGCCACCGTTTCACTTATCCGGTTTGGAATAAAGGCCCCCCTTTCCTTTGTGAATGAATATAGAAATTAGGCCAAATACCAAGCACTGGGACCGATGAGTTCATGCAGCGCTGAAACGGAAATTGACAGTAAAAGTTTGAAAGGTGTAACAGGAGGAAAACCTCGCAGTTGCATTATAAATCAAATGGTAGGAGAGGTGGAAAGTAAGACGGAAGAAAGAAAATATGAAAGGAGGTACAGTCAAAGGAACGAAAGGGGCTGCAGCTAGGGGCCGAGGGCACGCTGCAAAGAACTTTAAGTAATGCCCACAGTGCACCGCTTAAAGTGCACTGCCAGCACTACCCTTCGACGGGGCCTTTTACTTGGTGTACAATAATCTATTCAGTTGGAAATGATGTAAATGTTTCTGTTGTTACAATAGGATGATGTGTCTTTTTTATATACATTTAATTGCCTGTAGTTTATTTTTCATATATTTACGAAACGATAATTATATAGTATTATACAGGTCATTTTGTATGCATTTTCCTTTGTGCAAAGGCAGTGAGGAATGTGAAAACGAAAGATCGAATGCCTGAAATTCGGGAGATTTCATGCGAGATCTACTAATTATTCAACTGGAAAGTAGGCTCTGTTCAACGACTTCCCAGCTACAAACCTTATTCACAGGAGTAGGTAAATTATTTTGTTATATATTTATATATATATATATATATATATATATATATATATATATATATATATATATATATATATATATATATATATACTGTATATATAATGAATGTAAGTGTGTGTACATGTATATCACGAGATCCTTTTCTTACACATTTGATCAAAATCGTCAGTGACAACTGAATGGCTGCAGGTCGTTTATGCAAAGATAATGCAAGTCTGGAAGCTTAAAAGCGGTCTCCTGTGATCCAGTTAATGGACACCAGCTCTCGTTATGGAAGGGAAGCTTCTCCTTCTGGAAGCCTGATTAGGTTTTCTGAGGTTCGTGTGATCTGCCCTGGCAAGATGGATGGAGAGTGATGTCGTCCACGGAGAGAGAGAGAGAGAGAGAGAGAGAGAGAGAGAGAGAGAGAGAGAGAGAGAGAGAGAGAGAGAGAGAGAACTGAGTGTAGCTATTCGTTTACCCTGTTGTTAAGAGGGAATTAAAATAATAACGTAATTTTCACCAACTGCACAGATGGAACTTCTAGTTAAATATGAGTCCTTCGTGCTGTAGTCGATGCAACAGTTGTACTGAGGAAGTTATTGTTTGAGAACTGATATTGCTGCTATGCAAAAGGGCCCTCTTGGGAAATATGAAATGCTACAGGTCATGGGTTTAGGCAAACATCGAATTGAATAAACGAATACTAACGCTGTGGCCCGAGATGATGGCCTGTGGCATTTCATATTTCCCAAGAGAGCCCTTTTGCACAGCAACAATATCAGTTCTCAATCAATATCTTCCTCAGCGCAACAGGAGGGACAACAGAGACACAACACATCATCGCCTCCATTCTCCAAGCTGGGAATCAACATCGAAATATACATTTCACCTTTCTTGTGGTTCATCATAAGCATTATTATTATCAGTATTATTATTAATTTTATTTCTATCTCAGTCATCTTATTCGACTAGGTGGTATTTATAGTGTTGGGTTCCGGGTTACATCCTGCCTCCTTAGGAGTCCACCACTTTTCTCACTTTGTGCGCTGTTTCTAATAGCACCCTCTTATGCATGAGTCCTGGAGCTACTTCGGCATCTAGTTTTTCCAGGTTCCTTTATAGGGATCTTGTAGTCGTGCCTAGTGTTCCTATGATTATGAGTACAATTTCCACTGCATATTCCATATTCTTCTTATTTCTAATTTCAGGTTTTGATACTTACCAATTTTTTCTCTTTCTTTCTCATCTACTCTGGTGTCCCATGGTATTGCGACATCAATGAGCGATATTTTCTTCTTGAATTTGTCAATCCCGGTCAAGTCTAGTCTATTGGCACGCATCATCCTATCTGTTCTGATACCATAGTCCCAGAGGATCTTTGCCTGATCGTTTTCTATCACTCCCTCAGGTTGGTGTTCGTACCACTTATCACTGCAAGCAAGCTGGTGTTTCTTACACAGGCTCCAGTGGAGGGCTTTTGCTGCTGAATCATGCCTCTTTTTGTACTGGCTCTGTGCAAGAGCCGGGCATTCGCTTGCTATGTGGTTTATGGTCTCGTCTTTCATATTGCACTTCCCGCATATGGGTAAGATGTTATTTCCATCTATTGTTCTTTGGACACATCTGGTTCTTAGGGCTTCATCTTGTTCCGCTGTTAGCATTCCTTCTGTTTCCTTCTTGAGTTCTCCCCTCTGTAGCAATTGCCATGTTTCGTTGCTGGCCAGTTCTTTAGTGTGTCTCATTCACTGTCAGTGCATTGGTTTGCTGTGCCATTCCCCTGTTCTGTTCTACATTTTCCTGTCTGTATATTTCTGGGTATTCGTCTACTTTTATCAGTCAAATGCACTCCTTAGCCACTCGTCTTCACTGGTTTTCAGGTATTGCTCCCGTGTTCTGCTCTCGATGTTGACACAATCCTCTATGCTTAGCAGGCCTCTCCCTCCTTCCTTTCGTGTTATGTATAGTCTGTCTGTATTTGCTCTTGGGTGTAGTGCTTTGTGTATTGTCATTTGTTTCCTAGTTTTCTAGTTTCAGCCTTCGTCCACTCGACTTCTCCCGCACTGTATCTGATTACTGATACTGCCCACGCGTTTATGGCTTTCATCATGTTTCCGGTGTTGAGTTTTGACTTGAGATCGCCTTAAGTCTCTGCATATATTCTTACCTGGTCGTATCCTTCACCTCTTGGTGTTTTACATCCTCTCCTGTCCTTGTCACTTTTCCTTTTTGTATGTTGACCAAGGCACATTTTTCTATTCCAAACTCCATCCTGATGTCCCCAGACACAATCCTTACAGTATGGATTAGAGTACCTATTTCCTTGATGCTCTTACCACACAACTTGATGTCGTCCATGAACTGCAGATGGTTAATTCTGTTGCCTCATTTCTTGAGTTGGTACCCAGCATCCATCTTCTGAAGTACTTATGTCATGGGAATCATGGCTACTACGAAGAGTAGTGGGGACAATAAGTCGCCTTGAAAGATTCCTCTCCTGATGTTAACCTCTGCTAGTCTTATCCCAGAGCTCATAAGCACTGTATTCCAGTGGAGCATTGTATTTTTAGGAAGCTGATGGTGTTTTCCTCTGCCCCATATAGTATTATTATTATTATTATTATTATTATTATTATTATTATTATTATTATTATTATTTTTATTATTATTATTATTATTTTCCTGTCCAGTCTAAGAAAAGCTGAATGTGTTAACAATTAAGTAAACCAGGTAGACACGGATAAACGAAGTTTAAATAAGAGAAAAAAGTCTTATGCAAATTGTTTTCCTTCTTTTCCCCGCACTCATTGACTCTTCCCCTTTGGGGATGCCTTAAGGGCCACTCTCTCCCCTCCCCTCCCCACCACTCCACTTCATCCCCATTCTTA
>JANJGK010000042.1:25384005-25466505 GCA_039081455.1 Macrobrachium rosenbergii
AATTCCCCTTCGGTAACATATCGTATGAAAATATATTATTTCCGAGGTAGAGCGAATTGGATATTAAAGGACGTTTGTAGCTTACTGACTGAATATGAATCACGGTGATGTGATAAAAAAAAGTCATATATATATATATATATATATATATATATATATATATATATATATATATATATATATATATATATATATATATATATATATATATATATATATATATATATATACATATATATATATATATATATATATATATATATATATATATATATATATATATATATATATATGTATGTATGTATGTATGTATGTATGTATGTATGTATGTACGTATGTGTGTGTGAATTAAATTGAACTGAATATAGAATTTATGCCAAAGGCCAAGCACTGGAACCCATGAGGTCATTCAGCGCTGAAACGGAAATTAACAATAAAAGGTTTGAAAGGTGTAACAGGAAGAAAAACCTCGCAGTTGCACTATGAATCAATGGTTAGGAGAAGCTGGAAAGTAAGATGGAAGGAAGATATTATGAACGGAGGTACAGAAAAAATAACGAAAAGGGTTGCAGCTACGGGCCAAAGGCATGCTGCAAAGAACCTTAAACAAGGCTACAGTGCACCGCATGAGGTTCACTGACGGCACTAACACCCTCCTCCTGCGGGGATATATGAGCTTGTGTGTGTGTGTTTGCGCCCATTCATGTAAGAGTAATGCAATAAAGGAATGTGATATAAGATTTCTTTACGAAATAAACCTACATAAGAAGCAAAAGAACAAGGCATATGAGAAACAAAATATTCAGGACTGACTGTTGAGAGAGAGAGAGAGAGAGAGAGAGAGAGAGAGAGAGAGAGAGAGAGAGAGTTGACAGAACCTAGATGTTCAATGGAGGGCAACAGGTCGAGGCCAACAGGAGAGGGGACGACCAAGGATCCTTCATCTTTTTCCTTTCGGGAGAAACGAATTGTTTGTTCTGCAGAAAGGGAAAGAAATTACGCAATGGAGTTGGTGATGTTTTCAACAAAAATTGTTTTAATTTCCTTGCTCTCAAAATTGATTTTAATCTCTTTTGTTTAATAAAAAAAAAAAAAAAAAAACAGCAGAAGACAGAGTTTTACTTTCCGTCCAGAAATCTGTCTTCCTTTTCCATAAGTCCCCAAAATACCCAAATATCCTATAGATAACAGTCCACGTTTCAAAAGAATATCTGCCCAAACGAAACAAAGTACAAGTTGACTGCCTCCATCGTTCCCATGGTCCGTCAGAACATCAAAATATTCACTGTATAAATAACACCCTTTCCACTGTTTTCCTCGGTATTATGAGGCTGGGAAAATGCACTGCAATGTCTTCCGAAAGGCAAAGTTGATGTCGAAACTAATATTCTTCCCCCATACGATATAACATCCGCTTTGAGTAAATATTCCGTGTAAAGTTTGTCTACCACACATAGAACAGAGTCAAGATAAGCTTTCTGTAATAAAACAAACTTTCCAAGTCCTTGATCCCTTTGTCTTCAGGAAACCTTGAATACTCCTACCTTCTTCGTCCTCTCAAGAAGTAGAACTTGTCCATACAATTAAGGCATAAGCGTCTTCCGAGACGAAGGACAGAATTTCTGACGTATTTTTCAAGCGTTTTCTACATAATTAGCCTGGAAGCAAAGGAAAAGTCATGTATGAACTCCTTGGAAGATGAGAGAGACTGACAGAACAGCTCAAATACATGAAAAATTTCGTCAGTGTGTGAGTAAATGGACACAAATTCCCAACGACCATTTCAGAGGGCAAAGTGAACAAGCAAAAAATGAACCGAAGTTTCTTCGGCGCAATCGATTTTTCTGTACAGCCGCTACAGAGTATAACCAAGGCCACCGAAAATAGATCTATTTTTCGATGGTCTCGGTATAATGCTGTATGAGCCGCAGCTCATAAAACTTTAACCACGGCCAGGTGGTGGTCTGTCCTATATCGTTTCCATAAGCAAGATTATGGCTAATTTTAACCTTAAATAAAATAATAACTACTGAGGTTAAGGGCTGTAGTTTGGTATGTTTGATGATTGGAGGGTGGCTGATCAACATACCAATTTGCAGCCCTCTAGCCTCAGCAGTTTTTAAGAACTGAGGGCGGACAGAAAATGCGGATAGAAAAAGTGCCGACAGAAGAAAGTGGGGACGGACAGACAAAGCCGGCACAATAGTTTTCTTTTACAGAAAACTAAAATGAATCATTTCAGTGGCCTTCCCACTTCTTTCATTGTATTGTCTGCCCATAATATAACATATCATAACATTATTATACAAAAGAATTATATCGTAAACTGCCTACAGTTTGTTGGCTCACTAACTTAGAGAGAGAGAGAGAGAGAGAGAGAGAGAGAGAGAGAGAGAGAGAGAGAGAGAGAGAGAGAATGTGCATAGTTATAAACTTGAGTTAAAACTTGTTTGCACTTCCCTGACTTATTGGAAAGTTCCTGCAAATGAGTTTGGTGTGGACAGTGCATCGTTCGTCATAAAATCAGACATCGCATAAGAGAGGAAAGTGTAACGCATTCATTAATCATTATGACTGCTAAGGTAATAACTTTACCTTAAATTATTTTTTTTTCATTTCATTTTGTTGAAGTAGATGAAATATGTATTTGTCGCATCTGAATTGCCTAAATGATGATACTTACTGAACTTTATCATAATGACAATAAACGATAGTCTTCGTGAGGTTTTTCTTTTGAGTGATATTGCCGTTGTAAGAACTTCATAAAATTTAACGGAGTCATTTCTCCTTTTGTACATCTCATTCATTAGGACGAAGAAATTGTAAAATATGGTTCATACAGGAAACCCGCAGGCATTGTCTTTTCACTTCGCTCCCTCATATGACTCCTGTAGCACTTCTGTTCCCATGAGAAGTGACACAGGAATGTTCGCCCTTGAAATCCCCAAAGTACAACAAAGGCCCAGAAGAAAAATCTTCCCTCACATTCCTTCGGGTGTCAAGCAACCACCGATTCTTTTGTTTCCCCTTTGTGTGGCTTCTCGGAGGAAAGGAAGTTGAGAAGACAGACAGACAGACAGAAAGATACACCTAAACAAGAACTTTGGAAAAAATTTTCCATAAAGATTCTATTCTAAAAAGACAAACAAGGGAGGTGAGGGTGGTCGGACAGAGACAAATAATAAGAAATAAAAACTAAAGGTAAATACAATTAAGCTATGCATGTCCTCCAGTAGAAGGGTTAATCACAACTCTCTCTCTCTCTCTCTCTCTCTCTCTCTCTCTCTCTCTCTCTCTCTCTCTCTCTCTCTCTCTCTCACATACACAAAAGTTTTAGTCTTAATTAAAACAACTTATTATTATTATTATTATTATTATTATTATTATTATTATTATTATTATTATTATTATTATTATTATTATTATTATTATTATTATTATCCAGTAGAAGGGTAAATCTCTCTCTCTCTCTCTCTCTCTCTCTCTCTCTCTCTCTCTTTCTCATACACAAAAGTTTTAGTCTTAATTAAGACCCATTATTATTATTATTATTATTATTATTATTATTATTATTATTATTATTATTATTATTATTATTATTGTTATTTATAGCAGCTCTTGCCAATGTTTTGATCATTTGAAAACTACTCTGCCTTAGTCATTTGTGCCTGACTAAGAATTTGTGAACTTTATAGTAACAAACGCTTTGTAAACGTGATCTTTTATTAACTCCTTTAGCAGGGTCAGACGCAAAAATCAATGTGCTAGATAATTAGAGTAATTTCTTTACTTGAAACAGCTATAATATAGTATTTATGAAACATAATGACGAATCAGCCTCTAATCTTCAGCTGGGGAAATTTGTTTATTACTGCCATTTCAGAACATTAAACTCAGTTACGAAAAGCGTTCTTTTAGACTACAAAAATCTCTTGCAAAGAAATACTGAAACCTTCAAACAGACTGTGCGTGTATCTCGTCAACCTTGGATAGAACACAGCACACAACAATTTGTTTGCTTGCTTCTCTGTCACAACAGAGAACAAATACGGGGCAAATCAAGTCAGATGACCAGCGTCTCTGTTTTCGCAAGCTGTATTATGCTTATTTATTTGTCAGTATTTGTGAAAGCTACTGACTCTGTGCCCCCACGGGCTCTCTCTCGCTCGAGGAGCAGGTCGTCCGCACCGGGCCTCATTGTGAGGGAGACGACGTGACTAAGAAAAGCCCTGAATGTCAGCACTTCTTGGCATTTACTGTTTCATCTTCGATATTTCATGAAGTATTCCACTGCCAGATGTGATGAATAAGATCACTTTCCCCAATCCCTTCTGCATCGTAGCTTTTAAGAACAAGAAACCATTTCGAAACTGAAGGCCTAGGCATCGTTTTGATTGGTGTTAAAATAGTGAAAACATGAATCTATTTCGCTTCCTTCCCATGACCCATTAGCATTCAAGAGACTGAAGGCAGGCATGTATTACCCGACGAATCTATGGCTGCAGCGAAGCCCTGATCAAGACTGTATATAAAACACTACAATGCAGAACGTTACTGAGGACCGGTTTTTAAATGAATTCAGTATTTACACGGATCAGCTGTCAGTCACTCTCAGGGCAGACATACATTAGACAGGGAGATGACATCTCTACAGATAGAGTAAGGATCCATGGAGACATAAATGAGTCTTTTTATTCAAAGAAAGAAAACGGGGAGAGAATTTCTCGAATTCCTGGCACCGGCAGCTCATCAATAGATCCTCATCGCACACCCAAACCTTGACACTAGTATGAATTAGGCGTCAGGGCTCAGTTCGTGAGAGAGTTGACAGGCAAAGAGATCTATCTATCTATCTGTGCATTCAGTAGCCGTTAAGGGCGTGTGATGGCACCGTCATCCTTCCCAGCGACGCTGATTAGCGGAGGACACCTGAAAGGGCATCGTACAGTGGGTATCCGTGGTATCATCATTCCCCTCGTATGCGGATCGTAGCGTTGATTGCAGCGATCACCACTGCAAATGCTCCGTAGGGATGCGCAGTGTTAGCGTTTCGTCTCTCTTTTTTTTTTTTTTTAATCCAGTTGAATTTAAGAAGCACTTCCATGATATCCGAGTCGTTGCTAAGAAATTCACAATCTCGTGGAAAACAGTTTGTGTAATAATCCACAATTATATAGTAAAATGTATCAGTAATTAAAATGAAAAAAGCAAAGACTTTCGAACACCTGAATGATGTTCCTCATCAGTGTTTACGTTAAAATAACGAAAACACTGATGAGGAACACCGTTCAGGAGTTCGAAAGTCTTCGCTTTTGTATTTTAATTAGTAATATAGTTTATATATAACTGTGGATTTTTATTACACATCTGAGTCGTTCTAAAACTCATTGTATCAACTGGCAAAAAGTAACAATGTACATTTTTTCACATTTCATTGAAAACTTTCATAGAAATTGTATTTGAGACTTCAGACGGGAAATATGGAAAAATCACCGATTTCGAAAAGTATGTCAAGGGCAAAATGAAATGTGCTTTGAACGGATTGCCTTTAAATAAGTTTCAGGAACGTTTCCATGGAATAAAATCTATTCCCCTTCGGAATCTATCCCTTGTGATCGATCATTCCAGCGATGCGTCATTACGAGATTTTCGAGAAATAGACTGATTCTCATCAAAGAAGTCATTCTCCTTCAGTCTTTTGCACGGTGTAGCCTGTTTCTCGATACATGAACCAGGAGACCGACTAGGACACTTATTTAACTGTAACCCCCCTAACCACCCAGCCACCCTCCCCCTCTCTCTCTCTCTCTTCCATTTCCATAACGTCATTTTGGTCTCTCTTTTAGTTGTCTGTAAAAGAAAACTATTGTGATGGCTTTGTCTGTCCGTCCCCACTTTATTCTGTCCGCACTTTTTTCTGGTCGCACTTTTTCAGTCCGCCCTCAGATTTTAAAAACTGCTGAGGCTAGAGGGCTGCAAATTGGTATGTTGATCATCCACCCTCCAATCATCAAACATACCAAATTGCAGCCCTTTAGCCTCACTAGTTTTTATTCTATTTAAGGTTAAAGTTAGCCATAATCGTGTTTTTGGCAACGATATAGGATAGGCCAGCACCGGGCCATGGTTAAAGTTTCATGGGCCGCGGCTCATACAGCATTATACAGAGACCACCGAAAGATGGATCTATTTTCGGTGGCCTTGATCATGCGCTGTAGCGGCTGTTCATGAAACTAGATTGCGCCGAAGAAACTTCAGCGCATTTCTTACTTGTTTCTCCTACAGTCACTTCCTCCGAGAGTTTGTTTTCTTGGTTCGTGGAACACGGATGTATGGGACATCCTCTACTTTCTAAGAGCACTTCAGACTGATTGCTTGTGTTTATGACTTTATGCTTTCCGGCCTTGAGAGAGCGACGGGAAAAGCAGAGAAGAGGCTGAGAAGAGCGATTCAGGCGTTTTAGAGTTTTCATCAGTCAGTTATAAGACTTTTCAACTGGTCTCATTCACCTGTATCCTATTTATACATATAAAATTTAATACCTTGTTAGCCCGTGCAGACACATTGTATTGTTTTCATTGATTCGGGAAAATAATGCATCTTTACACCTAAAGGACGACAGGAAAAGCAAATAAATATAATAGGAAATACAAAAAAAGTAAAAAAAATAAATGAAAACCTTTTAGATATCTATGAGGCCTTTGCTTAGCCTTCCATTTTTCTTCTCACATAACAAATGCGAAATGGACTTTTCCAGTCACAGAATTGTTTCCAAATTGAATTCAGAGGCCAAATGCATACATAAATGGCATTGGTCACAATTTCACCCAACCTTTGATCTCTCGAGCGTATCATTCATAAATCTTTGACTGGCGAAAGAGTCGGGGCAAAAATTCATTTGGCAATGAATGGGATATCCTTTTTCGAAGCAGTTTTAGGTGGAGAGACCGAGAAGGGCACCTCTGCCTTAATCAATCGAGGTTATTGGAGGATAAATGTGTTTCATGTGGAATAAATTCCTCTTCTGAAGTGATGGAAAACCGCCTCTAAAAAAAAGGGCTTTCCAATACTCCAGGAAATACAGAGGAAATCAGAAAATGCCGCAGTGGAAATGAATACAACGAAACGATTGACCACCCTGGTTGTTTCTTGGGTTTCCAACTTCCTCACAGCCTCTGAAGAGATTCCAACACTTCCCAAATTTATTGAAGAGATTCCAACTCTTCTCAAATTGATTGAAGAGATTCCAACTCTTCCAAAATTTATGGAAGAGATTCCAACTCATAAAATTTATTGAAGAGATTCCAACACTTGCAAAATTTATTGAAGAGATTCCAATGCTTCCCAAATTTATTGAAGAGATTCCAACTCTTCAAAAATTTATTGAAGAGATTCCAACTCTTATAAAATTTATTGAAGAGATTCCAACTCTTCCAAAATTCATTTAAGCAATTCCAACTCTTCTAGAATTATTGAAGAGATTCCAACACTCTAAAATTTACTAAGGAGAATCCAACTCTTCTCAAATTTATTGAAGAGATTCCAGCTCGTCTCAGATTTATTGAAGAGATTCCAACTCTTCTCAAATTTATTGAAGAGATTCCAACTCTTCTCAGATTTATCGAAGAGATTCCAACCCTTCTCAAATTTATTGAAGAGATTCCAACTCTTCTCAGAATTATTGAAGAGATTCCAACTCTTCTCAAATTTATTGAAGAGATTCCAACTCTTCTCAAATTTATTGAAGAGATTCCAACTCTTCTCAAATTTATTGAAGAGATTCCAACTCTTCTCAGATTTATCGAAGAGATTCCAACTCTTCTCAAATTTATTGAAAAGATTCCAACTCTTCTCAAATTTATTGAAGAGATTCCAACCCTTCTCAGATTTATTGAAGAGATTCCAACTCTTCTCAGAATTATCGAAGAGATTCCAACTCTTCTCAAATTTATTGAAGAGATTCCAACTCTTCCCAGAATTATTGAAGAGATTCCAACTCTTCTCAAATTTATTGAAGAGATTCCAACTCTTCTCAGATTTATCGAAGAGATTCCAACTCTCCTCAAATTTATTGAAGAGATTCCATCCCTTCTCAGATTTATTGAAGAGATTCCAACTCTTCTCAAATTTATCGAAGAGATTCCACCTCTTGTCAAATTTATTGAAGAACTTCCAACTCTTCTCAAATTTATTGAAGAGATTCCAGTTCTACACATTTTATTGAAGAACTTCCAACTCTCCTCAAATTGATTGAAGAGATTCCAACTCTTCTCAAATTTATTGAAGAGATTCCAACTCTACTCATTTTATTGAAGAACTTCCAACTCTTCTCAAATTTATTGAAGAGATTCCAACTCTTCTCAAATTTATTGAAGAGATTTCACCTCTTCTCAGATTTATTGAAGGGATTCCAACTCTTCTCAAATTTATTGAAGAGAACCAACTCTTCTCAAATTTATTGAAGAAATTCCAACTCTTCTCAAATTTATTGAAAAGATACCAACTCTTCTCAAATTTATTGAAAAGATTCCAATCCTTCTCAGATTTATTGAAGAGATTCCAACTCTTCTCAGAATTATCGAAGAGATTCCAACTCTTCTCAAATTTATTGAAAAGATTCCAACTCTTCTCAGAATTATTGGGGAGATTCCAACTCTTCTAAATTTTATTGAAGAGATTCCAACTCTTCTCAGATTTATCGAAGAGATTCAAACTCTTCTCAAATTTATTGAAAAGATTCCAACTCTTCTCAAATTTATTGAAGAGATTCCAACCCTTCTCAGATTTATTGAAGAGATTCCAACTCTTCTCAAATTTATCGAAGAGATTCCAACTCTTCTCAAATTTATTGAAGAACTTCCAACTCTTCTCAAATTTATTGAAGAGATTCCAACTCTTCTCAAATTTATTGAAGAACTTCCAACACTTCTCAGATTTATTGAAGAGAGTCCAATTATACTCATTTTATTGAAGAACTTCCAACTCTTCTCAAATTTATTGAAGAAATTCCAAATCTTCTCATATATATTGAAGAAATCTCACCTTTTTCAGATTTATTGAACAGATTCCCACTCTTCTCAAATTTATTGAAGAGATTCCAACTCTTCCAAAATTTATGGAAGAGATTCCAACTCTTCCAAAATTTATTGAAGAGATTCCAACTCATAAAATTTATTGAAGAGATTCCAACTCTTCCAAAATTTATTTAAGAATTCCAACTCTTCTAGAATTATTGAAGAGATTCCAACACTTTAAAATTTACTGAGGAGATTCCAACTCTCCTCAAATTTATTGAAGAGATTCCAGCTCATCTCAGATTTATTGAAGAGATTCCAACTCTTCTCAAATTTATTGAAAAGATTCCATCGCTTCTCAAATTTACTGAAGAGATTAATATTCCTATAAAATTTATTGAAGAGATTCCAACTTTTCTAAGATTTATTAAGAGATTCTGACTCCTCTAAAATTTATTAAAAAGATTCCAACTCTTCTCAAGTTTATTGAAGTGATTCCAACTCTACTTATTTTACTGAAGAACTTCCAACTCTAATAATATTTATTGAAGAGATTCCAACTCTTCTCAGATTTATTGAAGAGATTCCAACCCTTCTCAGATTTATTGAAGAAATTCCATCTATTCTCAAATTTAATGAGGAGATTCCAACTCTTCTCAAATTTATTAAAGAGATTCCAACTCTTCTCAAATTTATTGAAGAGATTCCAACTCTTCTCAAATTTATTGAAGAGATTCCAACTCTTCTCAAATTTATTGAAGAGATTCCAACTCTTCTCAGATTTATTGAAGAGATTCCAACTCTACTCATTTTATTGAAGAACTTCCAACTCTTCTCAAATTTATTGAAGAGATTCCAACTCTTCTCAAATTTATTAAAGAGATTTCAACTCTTCTCATATTTATTGAAGGGATTCCAACTCTTCTCAAATTTATTGAAGACATTTCAATTTTTCTCAAATTTATTGAAGAGATTCCAACTCTTCTCAAATTTATTGAAAAGATTCCAACTCTTCTCACATTTATTGAAGAGATTCCAACCCTTCTCAGATTTATTGAAGAGATTCCAACTCTTCTCAGAATTATCGAAGAGATTCCAACTCTTCTCAAATTTATTGAAGAGATTCCAACTCCTCTCAAATTTATTGAAGAGATTCCAACTCTTCTCAAATTTATTAAAAAGATTCCAACTCTTCTCAAATTTATTGAAGAGATTCCAACTCTTCTAAAATTTATTGAAGAGATTCCAACTCTTCTCAAATTTATTAAAGAGATTCCAACTCTACTCATATTATTGAAGAACTTCCAACTCTTCTCAAATTTATTGAAGAGATTCCAACTCTTCTCAAACTTATTGAAGATATTTCACCTCTTCTCAGATTTATTAAAGGGATTCCAACTCTTCTCAAATTTATTGAAGAACTTCCAACTCTTCTCAAATTTATTGAAGAGATTCCAACTCTTCTCAAATTTATTGAAAAGATTCCAACGCTTTTCAAATTTATTGAAGAGATTCCAACCCTTCTCAGATTTATTGAAGAGATTCCAACTCTTCTCAGAATTATCGAAGAGATTCCAACTCTTCTCAAATTTATTGAAGAGATTCCAACTCTTCTCACATTTATTGAATAGATTCCAACTCTTCTCAAATTTATTGAAGAGATTCCAACTCTTCTCAGATTTATCAAAGAGATTCCAACTCTTCTCAAATTTATTGAAAAGATTCCAACTCTTCTCAAATTTATTGAAGAGATTCCAACCCTTCTCAGATTTATTGAAGAGATTCCAACTCTTCTCAAATTTATCAAAGAGATTCCAACTCTTCTCAAATTTATTGAAGAGATTCCAACTTTTCTCAAATTTATTGAAGAGATTCCAATTCTACACATTTTATTGAAGAACTTCCAACTCTTCTCAAATTTATTGAAGAGATTCCAACTCTTCTCAAGTTTATTGAAGAGATTCCAACTCATAAAATTTATTGAAGAGATTCCAACTCTTGCAAAATTTATTGAAGAGATTCCAACTCTTCTAAAATTGTTGAAGAGATTCCAACGCTTCCCAAATTTATTGAAGAGATTCCAATGCTTCCCAAATTTATTGAAGAGATTCCAACTCTTCAAAAATTTATTGAAGAGATTCCAACTCTTATAAAATTTATTGAAGAGATTCCAACTCTTCCAAAATTCATTTAAGCAATTCCAACTCTTCTAGAATTATTGAAGAGATTCCAACACTCTAAAATTTACTGAGGAGAATCCAACTCTTCTCAAATTTATTGAAGAGATTCCAGCTCGTCTCAGATTTATTGAAGAGATTCCAACTCTTCTCAAATTTATTGAAGAGATTCCAACTCTTCTCAGATTTATCGAAGAGATTCCAACCCTTCTCAAATTTATTGAAGAGATTCCAACTCTTCTCAGAATTATTGAAGAGATTCCAACTCTTCTCAAATTTATTGAAGAGATTCCAACTCCTCTCAAATTTATTGAAGAGATTCCAACTCTTCTCAAATTTATTGAAGAGATTCCAACTCTTCTCAGATTTATCGAAGAGATTCCAACTCTTCTCAAATTTATTGAAAAGATTCCAACTCTTCTCAAATTTATTGAAGAGATTCCAACCCTTCTCAGATTTATTGAAGAGATTCCAACTCTTCTCAGAATTATCAAAGAGATTTCAACTCTTCTCAAATTTATTGAAGAGATTCCAACTCTTCCCAGAATTATTGAAGAGATTCCAACTCTTCTCAAATTTATTGAAGAGATTCCAACTCTTCTCAGATTTATCGAAGAGATTCCAACTCTCCTCAAATTTATTGAAGAGATTCCAACCCTTCTCAGATTTATTGAAGAGATTCCAACTCTTCTCAAATTTATCGAAGAGATTCCAACTCTTGTCAAATTTATTAAAAAGATTCCAACTCTTCTCACATTTATTGAAGAGATTCCAACCCTTCTCACATTTATTGAAGAGATTCCAACTCTTCTCAGAATTATCAAAGAGATTCCAACTCTTCTCAAATTTATTGAAGAGATTCCAACTCCTCTCAAATTTATTGAAGAGATTCCAACTCTTCTCAAATTTATTAAAAAGATTCCAACTCTTCTCAAATTTATTGAAGAGATTCCAACTCTTCTCAAATTTATTGAAGAGATTCCAACTCTTCTCAAATTTATTGAAGAGATTCCAACTCTACTCATATTATTGAAGAAATTCCAACTCTTCTCAAATTTATTGAAGAGATTCCAACTTTCTCAAACTTATTAAAGATATTTCACCTCTTCTCAGATTTATTAAAGGGATTCCAACTCTTCTCAAATTTATTGAAGAACTTCCAATTCTTCTCAAATTTATTGAAGAGATTCCAACTCTTCTCAAATTTATTGAAAAGATTCCAACTCTTTTCAAATTTATTGAAGAGATTCCAACCCTTCTCAGATTTATTAAAGAGATTCCAACTCTTCTCAGAATTATCGAAGAGATTCCAACTCTTCTCAAATTTATTGAAGAGATTCCAACTCTTCTCACATTTATTGAAGAGATTCCAACTCTTCTCAAATTTATTGAAGAGATTCCAACTCTTCTCAGATTTATCGAAGAGATTCCAACTTTTCTATAATTTATTGAAAAGATTCCAACTCTTCTCAAATTTATTGAAGAGATTCCAACCCTTCTCAGATTTATTGAAGAGATTCCAACTCTTCTCAAATTTATCAAAGAGATTCCAACTCTTCTCAAATTTATTGAAGAGATTCCAACTCTTCTCAAATTTATTGAAGAGATTCCAGTTCTACACATTTTATTGAAGAACTTCCAACTCTTCTCAAATTTATTGAAGAGATTCCAACTCTTCTCAAGTTTATTGAAGAGATTCCAACTCATAAAATTTATTGAAGAGATTCCAACTCTTGCAAAATTTATTGAAGAGATTCCAACTCTTCTAAAATTGTTGAAGAGATTGTTGAAGAGATTCCAACGCTTCCCAAATTTATTGAAGAGATTCCAACGCTTCCCAAATTTATTGAAGAGATTCCAACCCTTCAAAAATTTATTGAAGAGGTTCCAACTCTTATAAAATTTATTGAAGAGATTCCAACTCTTCCAAAATTCATTTAAGCAATTCCAACTCTTCTAGAATTATTGAAGAGATTCCAACACTCTAAAATTTATTGAGGAGAATCCAACTCTTCTCAAATTTATTGAAGAGATTCCAGCTCGTCTCAGATTTATTGAAGAGATTCCAACTCTTCTCAAATTTATTGAAGAGATTCCAATTCTTTTCAGATTTATCGAAGAGACTCCAACCCTTCTCAAATTTATTGAAGAGATTCCAACTCTTCTCAGAATTATTGAAGAGATTCCAACTCTTCTCAAATTTATTGAAGAGATTCCAACTCCTCTCAAATTTATTGAAGAGATTCCAACTCTTCTCAAATTTATTGAAGAGATTCCAACTCTTCTCAGATTTATCGAAGAAATTCCAACTCTTCTCAAATTTAATGGAAAGATTCCAACTCTTCTCAAAATTATTGAAGAGATTCCAACCCTTCTCAGATTTATTGAAGAGATTCCAACTCTTTTCAGAATTATCGAAGAAATTTCAACTCTTCTCAAATTTATTGAAGAGATTCCAACTCTTCCCAGAATTATTTAAGAGATTCCAACTCTTCTCAAATTTATTGAAGAGATTCCAACTCTTCTCAGATTTATCGAAGAGATTCCAACTCTCCTCAAATTTATTGAAGAGATTCCAACCCTTCTCAGATTTATTGAAGAGATTCCAACTCTTCTCAAATTTATCGAAGAGATTCCAACTCTTGTCAAATTTATTAAAAAGATTCCAACTCTTCTAACATTTATTGAAGAGATTCCAACCCTTCTCACATTTATTGAAGAGATTTAACTCTTCTCAGAATTATCGAAGAGATTCCAACTCTTCTCAAATTTATTGAAGAGATTCCACCTCCTCTCAAATTTATTGAAGAGATTCCAACTCTTCTCAAATTTATTAAAAAGATTCCAACTCTTCTCAAATTTATTGAAGAGATTCCAACTCTTCTCAAATTTATTGAAGAGATTCCAACTCTTCTCAAATTTATTGAAGAGATTCCAACTCTACTCATATTATTGAAGAACTTCCAACTCTTCTCAAATTTATTGAAGAGATTCCAACTTTCTCAAACTTATTGAAGATATTTCAACTCTTCTAAGATTTATTAAAGGGATTCCAACTCTTCTCAAATTTATTGAAGAACTTCCAACTCTTCTCAAATTTATTGAAGAGATTCCAACTCTTCTCAAATTTATTGAAAAGATTCCAACTCTTTTCAAATTTATTAAAGAGATTCCAACCCTTCTCATATTTATTGAAGAGATTCCAACTCTTCTCAGAATTATCGAAGAGATTCCAACTCTTCTCAAATTTATTGAAGAGATTCTAACTCTTCTCAAATTTATTGAAGAGATTCCAACTCTTCTCAAATTTATTGAAGAGATTCCAACTCTTCTCAGATTTATCGAAGAGATTCCAACTCTTCTCAAATTTATTGAAAAGATTCCAACTCTTCTCAAATTTATTGAAGAGATTCCAACCCTTCTCAGATTTATTAAAGAGATTCCAACTCTTCTCAAATTTATCAAAGAGATTCCAACTCTTCTCAAATTTATTGAAGAGATTCCAACTCTTCTCAAATTTATCGAAGAGATTCCAGTTCTACACATTTTATTGAAGAACTTCCAACTCTTCTCAAATTTATTGAAGAGATTCCAACTCTGCTCAAGTTTATTGAAGAGATTCCAACTCATAAAATTTATTGAAGAGATTCCAATGATTGCAAAATTTATTGAAGAGATTCCAACTCTTCTAAAATTGTTGAAGAGATTCCAACGCTTCCCAAATTTATTGAAGAGATTCCAACGCTACCCAAGTTTATTGAAGAGATTCCAACTCTTCAAAAATTTATTGAAGAGATTCCAACTCATAAAATTTATTGAAGAGATTCCAACTCTTCCAAAATTCATTTAAGCAATTCCAACTCTTCTAGAATTATTGAAGAGATTCCAACACTCTAAAATTTACTGAGGAGAATCCAACTCTTCTCAAATTTATTGAAGAGATTCCAGCTCATCTCAGATTTATTGAAGAGATTCCAACTCTTCTCAAATTTATTGAAGAGATTCCAACTCTTCTCTGATTTCTCGAAGAGATTCGAACCCTTCTCAAATTTATTGAAGAGATTCCAACTCTTCTCAGAATTATTGAAGAGATTCCAACTCTTCTCAAATTTATTGAAGAGATCCCAACTCCTCTCAAATTTATTGAAGAGATTCCAACTCTTCTCAGATTTATTGAAGAGATTCCAACTCTTCTCAGATTTATTGAAGAGATTCCAACTCTTCTCAAATTTATTGAAAAGACTCTAACTCTTCTCAAATTTATTGAAGAGATTCCAACCCTTCTCAGTTTTATTGAAGATATTCCAACTCTTCTCAGAATTATCGAAGAGATTCCAACTCTTCTCAATTTTATTGAAGAGATTTCAACTCTTCCCAGAATTATTTAAGAGATTCCACCTCTTCTCAAATTTATTGAAGAGATTCCAACTCTTCTCAGATTTATCGAAGAGATTCCAACTCTCCTCAAATTTATTGAAGAGATTCCAACCCTTCTCAGATTTATTGAAGAGATTCCAACTCTTCTCAAATTTATCGAAGAGATTCCAACTCTTGTCAAATTTATTGAAGAACTTCCAACTCTTCTCAAATTTATTGAAGAACTTCCAACTCTTCTCAAATTTATTGAAGAGATTCCAGTTTTACACATTTTATTGAAGAACTTCCAACTCTTCTCAAATTGATTGAAGAGATTCCAACTCTTCTCAAATTTATTGAAGAGATTCCAACTCTACTCATTTTATTGAAGAACTTCCAACTCTTCTCAAATTTATTGAAGAGATTCCAACTCTTCTCAAATTTATTGAAGAGATTTCACCTCTTCTCAGATTTATTGGAGGGATTCCAACTCTTCTCAAATTTATTGAAGAGATTCCAACTCTTCTCAAATTTATTGAAGAAATTCCAACTCTTCTCAAATTTATTGAAAAGATACCAACTCTTCTCAAATTTATTGAAGAGATTCCAATCCTTCTCAGATTTATTGAAGAGATTCCAACTCTTCTCAGAATTATCGAAGAGATTCCAACTCTTCTCAAATTTATTGAAGAGATTCCAACTTTTCTCAAATTTATTGAAGAGATTCCAGTTCTACACATTTTATTGAAGAACTTCCAACTCTTCTCAAATTTATTGAAGAGATTCCAACTCTTCTCAAGTTTATTGAAGAGATTCCAACTCATAAAATTTATTGAAGAGATTCCAACTCTTGCAAAATTTATTGAAGAAATTCCAACTCTTCTAAAATTGTTGAAGAGATTCCAACGCTTCCCAAATTTATTGAAGAGATTCCAATGCTTCCCAAATTTATTGAAGAGATTCCAACTCTTCAAAAATTTATTGAAGAGATTCCAACTCTTATAAAATTTATTGAAGAGATTCCAACTCTTCCAAAATTCATTTAAGCAATTCCAACTCTTCTAGAATTATTGAAGAGATTCCAACACTCTAAAATTTACTGAGGAGAATCCAACTCTTCTCAAATTTATTGAAGAGATTCCAGCTCGTCTCAGATTTATTGAAGAGATTCCAACTCTTCTCAAATTTATTGAAGAGATTCCAACTCTTCTCAGATTTATCGAAGAGATTCCAACCATTCTCAAATTTATTGAAGAGATTCCAACTCTTCTCAGAATTATTGAAGAGATTCCAACTCTTCTCAAATTTATTGAAGAGATTCCAACTCCCCTCAAATTTATTGAAGAGATTCCAACTCTTCTCAAATTTATTGAAGAGATTCCAACTCTTCTCAGATTTATCGAAGAGATTCCAACTCTTCTCAAATTTATTGAAAAGATTCCAACTCTTCTCAAATTTATTGAAGAGATTCCAACCCTTCTCAGATTTATTGAAGAGATTCCAACTCTTCTCAGAATTATCAAAGAGATTTCAACTCTTCTCAAATTTATTGAAGAGATTCCAACTCTTCCCAGAATTATTGAAGAGATTCCAACTCTTCTCAAATTTATTGAAGAGATTCCAACTCTTCTCAGATTTATCGAACAGATTCCAACTCTCCTCAAATTTATTGAAGAGATTCCAACCCTTCTCAGATTTATTGAAGAGATTCCAACTCTTCTCAAATTTATCGAAGAGATTCCAACTCTTGTCAAATTTATTAAAAAGATTCCAACTCTTCTCACATTTATTGAAGAGATACCAACCCTTCTCACATTTATTGAAGAGATTCCAACTCTTCTCAGAATTATCAAAGAGATTCCAACTCTTCTCAAATTTATTGAAGAGATTCCAACTCCTCTCAAATTTATTGAAGAGATTCCAACTCTTCTCAAATTTATTAAAAAGATTCCAACTCTTCTCAAATTTATTGAAGAGATTCCAGCTCGTCTCAGATTTATTGAAGAGATTCCAACTCTTCTCAAATTTATTGAAGAGATTCCAACTCTTCTCAGATTTATCGAAGAGATTCCAACCCTTCTCAAATTTATTGAAGAGATTCCAACTCTTCTCAGAATTATTGAAGAGATTCCAACTCTTCTCAAATTTATTGAAGAGATTCCAACTCCTCTCAAATTTATTGAAGAGATTCCAACTCTCCTCAAATTTATTGAAGAGATTCCAACTCTTCTCAGATTTATCGAAGAGATTCCAACTCTTCTCAAATTTATTGAAAAGATTCCAACTCTTCTCAAATTTATTGAAGAGATTCCAACCCTTCTCAGATTTATTGAAGAGATTCCAACTCTTCTCAGAATTATCAAAGAGATTTCAACTCTTCTCAAATTTATTGAAGAGATTCCAACTCTTCCCAGAATTATTGAAGAGATTCCAACTCTTCTCAAATTTATTGAAGAGATTCCAACTCTTCTCAGATTTATCGAAGAGATTCCAACTCTCCTCAAATTTATTGAAGAGATTCCAACCCTTCTCAGATTTATTGAAGAGATTCCAACTCTTCTCAAATTTATCGAATAGATTCCAACTCTTGTCAAATTTATTAAAAAGATTCCAACTCTTCTCACATTTATTGAAGAGATACCAACCCTTCTCACATTTATTGAAGAGATTCCAACTCTTCTCAGAATTATCAAAGAGATTCCAACTCTTCTCAAATTTATTGAAGAGATTCCAACTCCTCTCAAATTTATTGAAGAGATTCCAACTCTTCTCAAATTTATTAAAAAGATTCCAACTCTTCTCAAATTTATTGAAGAGATTCCAACTCTTCTCAAATTTATTGAAGAGATTCCAACTCTTCTCAAATTTATTGAAGAGATTCCAACTCTACTCATATTATTGAAGAAATTCCAACTCTTCTCAAATTTATTGAAGAGATTCCAACTTTCTCAAACTTATTAAAGATATTTCACCTCTTCTCAGATTTATTAAAGGGATTCCAACTCTTCTCAAATTTATTGAAGAACTTCCAATTCTTCTCAAATTTATTGAAGAGATTCCAACTCTTCTCAAATTTATTGAAAAGATTCCAACTCTTTTCAAATTTATTGAAGAGATTCCAACCCTTCTCAGATTTATTGAAGAGATTCCAACTCTTCTCAGAATTATCGAAGAGATTCCAACTCTTCTCAAATTTATTGAAGAGATTCCAACTCTTCTCACATTTATTGAAGAGATTCCAACTCTTCTCAAATTTATTGAAGAGATTCCAACTCTTCTCAGATTTATCGAAGAGATTCCAACTTTTCTATAATTTATTGAAAAGATTCCAACTCTTCTCAAATTTATTGAAGAGATTCCAACCCTTCTCAGATTTATTGAAGAGATTCCAACTCTTCTCAAATTTATCAAAGATATTCCAACTCTTCTCAAATTTATTGAAGAGATTCCAACTCTTCTCAAATTTATTGAAGAGATTCCAGTTCTACACATTTTATTGAAGAACTTCCAACTCTTCTCAAATTTATTGAAGAGATTCCAACTCTTCTCAAGTTTATTGAAGAGATTCCAACTCATAAAATTTATTGAAGAGATTCCAACTCTTGCAAAATTTATTGAAGAGATTCCAACTCTTCTAAAATTGTTGAAGAGATTGTTGAAGAGATTCCAACGCTTCCCAAATTTATTGAAGAGATTCCAACGCTTCCCAAATTTATTGAAGAGATTCCAACTCTTCAAAAATTTATTGAAGAGGTTCCAACTCTTATAAAATTTATTGAAGAGGTTCCAACTCTTCCAAAATTCATTTAAGCAATTCCAACTCTTCTAGAATTATTGAAGAGATTCCAACACTCTAAAATTTACTGAGGAGAATCCAACTCTTCTCAAATTTATTGAAGAGATTCCAGCTCGTCTCAGATTTATTGAAGAGATTCCAACTCTTCTCAAATTTATTGAAGAGATTCCAATTCTTTTCAGATTTATCGAAGAGACTCCAACCCTTCTCAAATTTATTGAAGAGATTCCAACTCTTCTCAGAATTATTGAAGAGATTCCAACTCTTCTCAAATTTATTGAAGAGATTCCAACTCCTCTCAAATTTATTGAAGAGATTCCAACTCTTCTCAAATTTATTGAAGAGATTCCAACTCTTCTCAGATTTATCGAAGAAATTCCAACTCTTCTCAAATTTAATGAAAAGATTCCAACTCTTCTCAAAATTATTGAAGAGATTCCAACCCTTCTCAGATTTATTGAAGAGATTCCAACTCTTTTCAGAATTATCGAAGAGATTTCAACTCTTCTCAAATTTATTGAAGAGATTCCAACTCTTCCCAGAATTATTTAAGAGATTCCAACTCTTCTCAAATTTATTGAAGAGATTCCAACTCTTCTCAGATTTATCGAAGAGATTCCAACTCTCCTCAAATTTATTGAAGAGATTCCAACCCTTCTCAGATTTATTGAAGAGATTCCAACTCTTCTCAAATTTATCGAAGAGATTCCAACTCTTGTCAAATTTATTAAAAAGATTCCAACTCTTCTCACATTTATTGAAGAGATTCCAACCCTTCTCACATTTATTGAAGAGATTCTAACTCTTCTCAGAATTATCGAAGAGATTCCAACTCTTCTCAAATTTATTGTAGAGATTCCACCTCCTCTCAAATTTATTGAAGAGATTCCAACTCTTCTCAAATTTATTAAAAAGATTCCAACTCTTCTCAAATTTATTGAAGAGATTCCAACTCTTCTCAAATTTATTGAAGAGATTCCAACTCTTCTCAAATTTATTGAAGAGATTTCAACTCTACTCATATTATTGAAGAACTTCCAACTCTTCTCAAATTTATTGAAGAGATTCCAACTTTCTCAAACTTATTGAAGATATTTCAACTCTTCTCAGATTTATTAAAGGGATTCCAACTCTTCTCAAATTTATTGAAGAACTTCCAACTCTTCTCAAATTTATTGAAGAGATTCCAACTCTTCTCAAATTTATTGAAAAGATTCCAACTCTTTTCAAATTTATTGAAGAGATTCCAACCCTTCTCATATTTATTGAAGAGATTCCAACTCTTCTCAGAATTATCGAAGAGATTCCAACTCTTCTCAAATTTATTGAAGAGATTCTAACTCTTCTCAAATTTATTGAAGAGATTCCAACTCTTCTCAAATTTATTGAAGAGATTCCAACTCTTCTCAGATTTATCGAAGAGATTCCAACTCTTCTCAAATTTATTGAAAAGATTCCAACTCTTCTCAAATTTATTGAAGAGATTCCAACCCTTCTCAGATTTATTAAAGAGATTCCAACTCTTCTCAAATTTATCAAAGAGATTCCAACTCTTCTCAAATTTATTGAAGAGATTCCAACTCTTCTCAAATTTATTGAAGAGATTCCAGTTCTACACATTTTATTGAAGAACTTCCAACTCTTCTCAAATTTATTGAAGAGATTCCAACTCTGCTCAAGTTTATTGAAGAGATTCCAACTCATAAAATTTATTGAAGAGATTCCAACGATTGCAAAATTTATTGAAGAGATTCCAACTCTTCTAAAATTGTTGAAGAGATTCCAACGCTTCCCAAATTTATTGAAGAGATTCCAACGCTACCCAAGTTTATTGAAGAGATTCCAACTCTTCAAAAATTTATTGAAGAGATTCCAACTCATAAAATTTATTGAAGAGATTCCAACTCTTCCAAAATTCATTTAAGCAATTCCAACTCTTCTAGAATTATTGAAGAGATTCCAACACTCTAAAATTTACTGAGGAGAATCCAACTCTTCTCAAATTTATTGAAGAGATTCCAGCTCATCTCAGATTTATTGAAAAGATTCCAACTCTTCTCAAATTTATTGAAGAGATTCCAACTCTTCTCTGATTTCTCGAAGAGATTCGAACCCTTCTCAAATTTATTGAAGAGATTCCAACTCTTCTCAGAATTATTGAAGAGATTCCAACTCTTCTCAAATTTATTGAAGAGATCCCAACTCCTCTCAAATTTATTGAAGAGATTCCAACTCTTCTCAGATTTATTGAAGAGATTCCAACTCTTCTCAGATTTATTGAAGAGATTCCAACTCTTCTCAAATTTATTGAAAAGACTCTAACTCTTCTCAAATTTATTGAAGAGATTCCAACCCTTCTCAGTTTTATTGAATATATTCCAACTCTTCTCAGAATTATCGAAGAGATTCCAACTCTTCTCAATTTTATTGAAGAGATTTCAACTCTTCCCAGAATTATTTAAGAGATTCCACCTCTTCTCAAATTTATTGAAGAGATTCCAACTCTTCTCAGATTTATCGAAGAGATTCCAACTCTCCTCAAATTTATTGAAGAGATTCCAACCCTTCTCAGATTTATTGAAGAGATTCCAACTCTTCTCAAATTTATCGAAGAGATTCCAACTCTTGTCAAATTTATTGAAGAACTTCCAACTCTTCTCAAATTTATTGAAGAACTTCCAACTCTTCTCAAATTTATTGAAGAGATTCCAGTTTTACACATTTTATTGAAGAACTTCCAACTCTTCTCAAATTGATTGAAGAGATTCCAACTCTTCTCAAATTTATTGAAGAGATTCCAACTCTACTCATTTTATTGAAGAACTTCCAACTCTTCTCAAATTTATTGAAGAGATTCCAACTCTTCTCAAATTTATTGAAGAGATTTCACCTCTTCTCAGATTTATTGAAGGGATTCCAACTCTTCTCAAATTTATTGAAGAGATTCCAACTCTTCTCAAATTTATTGAAGAAATTCCAACTCTTCTCAAATTTATTGAAAAGATACCAACTCTTTTCAAATTTATTGAAGAGATTCCAATCCTTCTCAGATTTATTGAAGAGATTCCAACTCTTCTCAGAATTATCGAAGAGATTCCAACTCTTCTCAAATTTATTGAAGAGATTCCATCTCTTCCCAGAATTATTGGGGAGATTCCAACTCTTCTAAAATTTATTGAAGAGATTCCAACTCTTCTCAGATTTATCGAAGAGATTCCAACTCTTCTCAAATTTATTGAAAAGATTCCAACTCTTCTCAAATTTATTGAAGAGATTCCAACCCTTCTCAGATTTATTGAAGAGATTCCAACTCTTCTCAAATTTATCGAAGAGATTCCAACTCTTCTCAAATTTATTGAAGAATTTCCAACTCTTTTCAAATTTATTGAAGAGATTCCATCTCTTCTCAAATTTATTGAAGAACTTCCAACACTTCTCAGATTTATTGAAGAGATTCCAATTATACTCATTTTATTGAAGAACTTCGAACTCTTCTCAAATTTATTAAAGAGATTCCAAATCTTCTCAAATATATTGAAGAAATCTCACCTTTTTTCAGATTATTGAACAGATTCCCACTCTTCTCAAATTTATTGAAGAGATTCCAACTCTTCCAAAATTTATGGAAGAGATTCCAAATCTTCCAAAATTTATTGAAGAGATTCGAACTCATAAAATTAATTGAAGAGATTCCAACTCTTCCAAAATTTATTTAAGAATTCCAACTCTTCTAGAATTATTGAAGAGATTCCAACACTTTAAAATTTTCTGATGAGATTCCAACTCTTCTCAAATTTATTGAAGAGATTCCAGCTCATCTCAGATTTATTGAAGAGATTCCAACTCTTCTCAAATTTATTGAAAAGATTCCATCACTTCTCAAATTTACTGAAGAGATTAAAATTCCTATAAAATTTATTGAAGAGATTCCAACTTTTCTAAGATTTATTAGGAGATTCTGACTCTTCTAAAATTTATTAAAAAGATTCCAACTCTCCTCAAGTTTATTGAAGTGATTCCAACTCTACTTATTTTACTGAAGAACTTCCAACTCTTCTAATATTTATTAAAGAGATTCCAACTCTTCTCAGATTTATTGAAGAGATTCCAACTATTCTCAGATTTATTGAAGAAATTCCATCTATTCTCAAATTTAATGAGGAGATTCCAACTCTTCTCAAATTTATTAAAGAGATTCCAACTCTTCTAAAATTTATTGAAGAGATTCAAACTCTTCTCAAATTTATTGAAGAGTTTCCAACTCTTCTCAAATTTATTGAAGAGATTCCAACTCTTCTCAGATTTATTGAAGAGATTCCAACTCTACTCATTTTATTGAAGAACTTCCAACTCTTCTCAAATTTATTGAAGAGATTCCAACTCTTCTCAAATTTATTGAAGAGATTTCAACTCTTCTCATTTTTATTGAAGGGATTCCAACTCTTCTCAGATTTATTGAAGACATTCCAATTTTTCTAAAATTTATTGAAGAGATTCCAACTCTTCTCAAATTTATTGAAAAGATTCCAACTCTTCTCACATTTATTGAAGAGATTCCAACCCTTCTCAGATTTATTGAAGAGATTCCAACTCTTCTCAGAATTATCGAAGAGATTCCAACTCTTCTCAAATTTATTGAAGAGATTCCAACTCCTCTCAAATTTATTGAATAGATTCCAACTCTTCTCAAATTTATTAAAAAGATTAAAACTCTTCTCAAATTTATTGAAGAGATTCCAACTCTTCTAAAATTTATTGAAGAGATTCCAACTCTTCTCAAATTTATTGAAGAGATTCCAACTCTACTCATATTATTGAAGAACTTCCAACTCTTCTCAAATTTATTGAAGAGATTCCAACTCTTCTCAAACTTATTGAAGATATTTCACCTCTTCTCAGATTTATTGAAGGGATTCCAACTCTTCTCAAATTTATTGAGGAACTTCCAACTCTTCTCAAATTTATTGAAGAGATTCCAACTTTCTCAAATTTACTGAAAAGATTCCAACTCTTTTCAAATTTATTGAAGACATTCCAACCCTTCTAAGATTTATTGAAGAGATTCCAACTCTTCTCAGAATTATCGAAGAGATTCCAACTCTTCTCACATTTATTGAAGAGATTCCAACTCTTCTCACATTTATTGAAGAGATTCCAACTCTTCTCAAATTTATTGAAGAGATTCCAACTCTTCTCAGATTTATTGAAGAGATTCCAACTCTTCTCAAATTTTTTGAAAAGATTCCAACTCTTCTCAAATTTATTGAAGAGATTCCAACCCTTCTCAGATTTATTGAAGAGATTCCAACTCTTCTCAAATTTATCAAAGAGATTCCAACTCTTCTCAAATTTATTGAAGAGATTCCAACTCTTCTCAAATTTATTGAGGAGATTCCAGTTTTACACAATTTATTGAAGAACTTCCAACTATTATCAAATTTATTGAAGAGATTCCAACTCTTCTCAAGTTTATTGAAGAGATTCCAACTCTTCTCAAATTTATTGAAGATATTCTAACTCTACTCATTTTATTGAAGAACTTCCAACTCTTCTCAAATTTATTGAAGAGATTCCAACTCTTCTTAAATTTATTGAAGAGATTTCACCTCTTCTCAGATTTATTGAAGGGATTCTAATTCTTCTCAAATTTATTGAAAAGATTCCAACTCTTCTCAAATTTATTGAAGAAATTCCAACTCTTCTCAAATTTATTGAAGAGATTCCAAGTCTTCGAAAATTTATGGAAGAGATTCCAACTCTTCCAAAATTTATTGAAGAGATTCCAACTCATAAAATTTATTGAAGAGACTCCAACTCTTACAAAATTTATTGAAGAGAATCCAACTCTTCTAAAATTGTTGAAGAGATTCCAACACTTCCCAAATTTATTGAAGAGATTCCAATGCTTCCCAAATTTATTGAAGAGATTCCAACTTTTCCAAAATTTATTGAAGAGATTCCAACTCTTATAAAATTTATTGAAGAGATTCCAACTCTTCCAAAGTTTATTTAAGCAATTCCAACTCTTCTAGAATTATTGAAGAGATTCCAACACTCTAAAATTTACAGAGGAGATTCCAACTCTTCTCAAATTTATTGAAAAGATTCCAGCTTGTCTCAGACTTATTGAAGAGATTCCAACTCTTCTCAAATTTATTGAAAAGATTCCATCGCTTCTCAAATTTATTGAAGAGATTCCAATTCCTATAGAATTTATTGAAGAGATTCCAACTCTTCTCAGATTTATTGAAGAGATTTCACCTCTTCTCAGATTTATTGAAGGGATTCCAATTCTTCTCAAATTTATTGAAGAGATTCCAACTCTTCTCAAATTTAATGAAGAAATTCCAACTCTTCTCAAATTTATTGAAAAGATACCAACTCTTCTCAAATTTATTGAAGAGATTCCAACACTTCTCAGATTTATTGAAGAGATTCCAACTCTTCTCAGAATTATCGAAGAGATTCCAACTCTTCCCACATTTATTGAAGAGATTCCAACTCTTCTCAGAATTATTGAAGAGATTCAAACTCTTCTAAAATTTATTGAAGAGATTCCAACTCTTCTCAAATTTATTGAAGAGATTCCAACTCTTCTCAAATTTATTGAAACGATTCCAACTCTTCTCAAATTTATTAAAGAGATTCCAACCCTTCTCAGATTTATTGAAGAGATATCAACTCTTCTAAAATTTATCGAAGAGATTCCAACTCTTCTCAAATTTATTGAAGAACTTCCAAATCTTCTTAAATTTATTGAAGAGATTCCAGTTCTACACATTTTATTGAAGAACTTCCAACTCTTCTCAAATTTATTGGAGAGATTCTAATTATACTCATTTTATTGAAGAACTTCCAACTCTTCTCAAATTTATTGAAGAGATTCCAAATCTTCTCAAATATATTGAAGAAATCTCACCTTTTTTAGATTTATTGAAGAGATTCCCACTCTTCTCAAATTTATTGAAGAGATTCCAAGTCTTCAAAAATTTATGAAAGAGATTCCAACTCTTCCAAAATTTATTGAAGAGATTCTAACTCATAAAATTTATTGAAGAGATTCCAAATTTACAAAATTTATTGAAGAGATTCCAACTCTTCTAAAATTGTTGAAGAGATTCCAACACTTCCCAAATTTATTGAAGAGTTTCCAATGCTTCCCAAATTTATTGAAGAGATTCTAACTTTTCCCAAATTTATTGAAGAGATTCCAGCTCTTATAAAATTTATTAAAGAGATTCCAACTCTTCCAAAATTTATTTAAGCAATTCCAACTCTTCTAGAATTATTGAAGAGATTCCAACACTAAAATTTACTGAGAAGATTCCAACTCTTCTCAAATTTATTGAAAAGATTCCAGCTCATCTCAGACTTATTGAAGAGATTCCAACTCTTCTCAAATTTATTGAAAAGATTCCATCGCTTCTCAAATTTATTGAAGAGATTCCAATTCCTATAAAATTTATTGAAGAGATTCCAACTCTTCTAAGACTTATTAAGAGATTCTGACTCTTTTAAAATTTATTAAAAAGATTCCAACTCTTCTGAAGTTAATTGAATAGATTCCAACTCTCCTCATTTTACTGAAGAACTTCCAACTATTCCAAAATTTATTGAAGAGATTCCAACTCTTCTCAGATTTATTGAAGAGATTCCAACCCATCTCAGATTTATTGAAAAAATTCCATCTATTCACGATTTTATTGAGGAGATTCCAACTCTTCTCAAATTTATTAAGGAGATTCCAACTCTTCTAAAATTTATTGAATAGATTCCAACTCTTCTCAAATTTATTGAAGAGATTCCAACTCTTCTCAAATTTATTGAGGAGATTCCAACTCTTCTCAGATTTATTGAAGAACTTCCAACTCTTCTCAAATTTATTGAAGAGATTCTAACTCTTCTCAAATTTATTGAAGAGATTTCAACTCTTCTCATATTTATTGAAGGGATTCCAACTCTTCTCAAATTTATTGAAGAGATTCCTATTTTTCTCAAATTTATTGAAGAGATTCCAATTCTTCTCAAATTTATTGAAAAGATTCCAACTCTTCTCATATTTATTGAAGAGATTCCAACCCTTCTCAGATTTATTGTAGAGATTCCAACTCTTCTCAGAATTATCGAGGAGATTCCAACTCTTCTCAAATTAATTAAAGAGATTCCAACTCTTCTCAAATTTATTGAAGAGATTCCAACTCTTCCCAGAATTATTATAGAGATTCTAACTCTTCTAAAATTTATTGAAGAGATTCAAACTTTTCTCAGATTTATCGAAGAGATTCCAACTCTTCTAAAATTTATTGAAGAGATTCCAACTCTTCTCAGAATTATTGAAGAGCATCCAACTCTTCTACAATTTATTGAAGAGATTCCAACTCTTCTCAAATTTATTGAAAAGATTCCAACTCTTCTCAAATTTATTGAAGAGATTCCAACCCTTCTCAGATTTATTGAAGAGATTCCAACTCTTCTCAAATTTATCGAACATATTCCAACCCTTCTCAAATTTATTGAAGAACTTCCAACTCTTCTCAAATTTATTGAAGAGATTCCAATTATATTCATTTTATTGAAGAACTTCCAACTCTTCTAAAATTTATTGAAGAGATTCCAACTCTTCTCAAATATATTGAAGAAAACTCACCTTTTTTCAGATTTATTAAAGAGATTCCCACTATTCTCAAATTTATTGAAGAGATTCCAACTCTTCCAAAATTTATGGAAGAGATTCCAACTCTTCCAAAATTTATTGAAGAGATTCCAACTCATAAAATTTATTGAAGAGATTCCAACTCTTCCAAAATTTATTGAAGATATTCCAACTCTTCTATAATTGTTGAAGATATTCCAACGCTTCCCATATTTATTGAAGAGATTCCAATGCTTCCCCAATTTATTGAAGAGATTCCAACTTTTCCAAAATTTATTGAAGAGATTCCAACTCTTATAAAATTTATTGAAGAGATTCCAACTCTTTCAAAAAAATTTTAAGCAATTCCAACTCTTCTAGAATTATTGAAGATATTCCAATTCCTATAAAATTTATTGAAGAGATTCCAACTCTTCTAAGATTTATTAAGAGATTCTGACTCTTCTAAAATTTATTAAAAAGATTGCAACTCTTCTCAAGTTTATTGAAGATCTTCCAATTCTACTCATTTTACTAAAGAAATTCCAACTCTTCTAAAATTTATTGAAGAGATTCCAACTCTTCTCAGATTTAGTGAAGAGATTCCAACCTTTCTCAGATTTATTGAAGAGATTCCATCTCTTCTCAGATTTATTTAGGAGATTCCAACTCTTCTCAAATTTATTAAAGAGATTCCAACTCTTGCAAAATTTATTGAAGAGATTCCAACTCTTCTCAAATTCATTGAAGAGATTCCAACTCTTCTCACATTTATTAAGGAGATTCCAACTCTTCCCAAAGTTATTGAAGAGATTCCAACTCTACTCATTTTATTGAAGAACTTCCAACTCTTCTCAAATTTATTGAAGAGATTCCAACTCTTCTCAAATTTATTGAAGAGATTTCAACTCTTCTCATATTTATTGAAGGGATTCCAACTCTTCTCAAATTTATTGAAGACATATCAATTTTTCTCAAATTTATTGAAGAGATTCCAACTCTTCTCAAGTTTATTGAAAAGTTTCCAACTCTTACATTTATTGAAGAGATTCCAACCCTTCTCAGATTTATTGAAGAGATTCCAACTCTTCTCAGGATTATTGAAGAGATTCCAACTCTTCTCAAATTTATTGAAGAGATTCCAACTTCTCTCAAATTTATTGAAGAGATTCCAACTTATTTTCAAATTTATTGAAGAGATTCCAACTCTTCTCAAATATATTGAAAAGATTCCAACTCTTCTCAAATTTATTGAAGAGATTCCAACTCTTCTCAAATTTATTGAAGAGATTCCAACTCTTCTAAAATTTATTGAAAAGATTCCAACTCTACTCATATTATTGAAGAACTTCCAACTCTTCTCAAATTTATTGAAGAGATTCCAACTCTTCTCAAATTTATTGAAGAGATTTCACCTCTTCTCAGATTTATTGAAGGGATTCCAACACTTCTCAAATTTATTGAAGAACTTCCAACTCTTCTCAAATTTATTGAAGAGATTCCAACTCTTCTCAAATTTATTGAAAAGATTCCAACTCTTCTCAAATTTATTGAAGAGATTCCAACCTTTTTCAGATTTGTTGAAGAGATTCCAACTCTTCTCAGAATTATCGAAGAGATTCCAACTCTTCTCAAATTTATTGAAGAGATTCCAACTCTTCTCAGAATTATTATAGAGATTCCAACTGTTCTCAAATTTATTGAAGAGATTCCAACCCTTCTCAGATTTATTGAAGAGATTCCAACTCTTCTCAAATTTATCGAAGAGATTCCAACTCTTTTCAAATTTATTGAAGAACTTCCAACTCTTCTCAAATTTATTGAAGAGATTCCAATTCTACACATTTTATTGAAGAGATTCCAACTCTTCTCAAATTTATTGAAGAGATTCCAGTTCTACATATTTTATTGAAGAACTTCCAACACTTATCAAATTTATTGAAGAGATTCCAACTCTTCTCAAATTTATTGAAGAGATTCCAACTCTACTCATTTTATTGAAGAACTTCCAACTCTTCTCAAATTTGTTGAAGAGATTCCAACTCTTCTCAAATTTATTGAAGAGATTTCACCTCTTCTCAGATTTATAGAAGGGATTCCAATTCTTATCAGATTTATTGAAGAGATTCCAACTCCTCTCAAATTTATTGAAGAGATTCAAACTCTTATCAAATTTATTGAAAAAATACAACTCTTCTCAAATTTATTGAAGAGATTCCAACCCTTCTCAGATTTATTAAAGAGATTCCAACTCTTCTCAGAATTATTGAAGAGATACCAACTCTTCTAAAATTTATTGAAGAGATTCCAACTCTTCTCAGAATTATTAAAGAGATTTCAACTCTTCTCAAGTTTATTGAAGAGATTCCAACTCTTCTCAGATTTATCAAAGAGATTCCAACTCTTCTCAAATTTATTGAAAAGATTCCAACTCTTCTCAAATTTATTGAAGAGATTCCAACCCTTCTCAGATTTATTGAAGAGATTCCAACTTTTCTCAAATTTATCGAAGAGATTCCAACTCTTCTCAAATTTATTAAAGAACTTCGAACTCTTCTCAAATTTATTGAAGAGATTCCAGATCTACACATTTTATTGAAGAACTTCCAACTCTTTTCAAATTTATTGAAGAGATTCTAACCTTCCAAAATTTATGCAAGAGATTCCAACTCTTCCAAAATTTATTGAAGAGGTTCCAACTCATAAAATTTATTTGAGAGATTCCAACTCTTCCAAAATTTATTGAAGATATTCCAACTCTTCTAAAATTGTTGAAGAGATTCCAATGCTTCCCAAATTTATTGAAGAGATTCCAACGCTTCCCTAATTTATTGAAGAGATTACAACTTTTCCAAAATTTATTGAAGAGATTCCAACTCTTATAAAATTTATTGAGGAGATTCCAACTCTTCCAAAAAATTTTTAAGCAATTCCAACTCTTCTAGAATTATTGAAGATATTCCAACACTAAAATTTACTGAGGATATTCCAACTCTTCTCAAATTTATTGAAAAGATTCCAGCTCATATCAGATTTATTGAAGAGATGCCAACTCTTCTCAAATATATTGAAAAGATTCCATCGTTTCTCAAATTTATTGAAGAGATTCCAATTCCTATAAAATTTATTGAAGAGGTTCCAACTCTTCTAAGATTTATTAAGAGATTCTAACTCTTCTAAAATTTATTAAAAAGATTGCAACTCTTCTCAAGTTTATTGAAGAGATTCCAACTCTACTCATTTTACTAAAGAAATTCCAACTCTTCTAAAATTTAATGAAGAGATTCCAACTCTTCTCAGATTTAGTGAAGAGATTCCAACCCTTCTCAGATTTATTGAAGAGATTCCATCTCTTCTCACATTTATTGAGGAGATTCCAACTCTTCTCAAATTTATTAAAGAGATTCCAACTCTTGCAAAATTTATTGAAGAGATTCAAACTCTTCTCAAATTCATTGAAGAGATTCCAACTCTTCTCACATTTATTGAGGAGATTCCAACTCTTCCCAAATTTATTGAAGAGATTCCAACTCTACTCATTTAATTGAAGAAATTCCAACTCTTCTCAAATTCATTGAAGAGATTCCAACTCTTCTCAAATTTATTGAAGAGATTTCAACTCTTCTCATATTTATTGAAGGGATTCCAACTCTTCTCAAATTTATTGAAGACATTCCAATTTTTCTCAAATTTATTGAAGAGATTCCAACTCTTCTCAAGTTTATTGAAGAGATTGCAAATCTTCTCACTTTTATTGAAGAGATTCCAACCCTTCTCAGATTTATTGAAGAGATTCCAAATCTCAGAATTATCAAAGAGATTCCAACTCTTCTCAAATTTATTGAAGAGATTCCAACTTCTCTCAAATTTATTGAAAAGATTCCAACTCTTCTCAAATTTATTGAAGACATTCCAACTTTTCTCAAATTATTGAAGAGATTCCAACTCTTCTAAAATTTATTGAAGAGATTCCAACTCTACTCATATTATTGAAGAACTTCCAACTCTTCTCAAATTTATTGAAGAGATTCCAACTCTTCTCAAATTTATTGAAGAGATTTCACCTCTTCTCAGATTTATTGAAGGGATTCCAACGCTTCTCAAATTTATTGAAGAACTTTCAACTCTTCTCAAATTTATTGAAGAGATTCCAACTCTTCTCAAATTTATTGAAAAGATTCCAACTCTTCTCAAATTTATTGAAGAGATTCCAACCCTTCTCAGATTTGTTGAAGAGATTCCAACTCTTCTCAGAATTATCGAAGAGATTCCAACTCTTCTCAAATTTATTGAAGAGATTCCAACTCTTCCCAGAATTATTATAGAGATTACAACTCTTCTAAAATTTATTGAAGAGATTCAAACTCTTTTCAGATTTATTGAAGAGATTCCAACTCTTCTCAAATTTATTGAAGAGATTCCAACTCTTCTCAGAATTATTGAAGAGCATCCAACTCTTCTACAATTTATTGAAGAGATTCCAACTCTTCTCAAATTTATTGAAAAGATTCCAACTCTTCTCAAATTTATTGAAGAGATTCCAACCCTTCTCAGATTTATTGAAGAGATTCCAACTCTTCTCAAATTTATCGAACATATTCCAACCCTTCTCAAATTTATTGAAGAACTTCCAACTCTTCTCAAATTTATTGAAGAGATTCCAATTATATTCATTTTATTGAAGAACTTCCAACTCTTCTAAAATTTATTGAAGAGATTCCAACTCTTCTCAAATATATTGAAGAAAACTCACCTTTTTTCAGATTTATTGAAGAGATTCCCACTCTTCTCAAATTTACTGAAGAGATTCCAACTCTTCCAAAATTTATGAAAGAGATTCCAACTCTTCCAAAATTTATTGAAGAGATTCCAACTCATAAAATTTATTGAAGAGATTCCAACTCTTCCAAAATTTATTGAAGATATTCCAACTCTTCTATAATTGTTGAAGAGATTCCAATGCTTCCCATATTTATTGAAGAGATTCCAATGCTTCCCCAATTTATTGAAGATTCCAACTTTTCCAAAATTTATTGAAGAGATTCCAACTCTTATAAAATTTATTGAAGAGATTCCAACTCTTCCAAAAAAATATTAAGCAATTCCAACTCTTCTAGAATTATTGAAGATATTCCAATTCCTATAAAATTTATTGAAGAGATTCCAACTCTTCTAAGATTTATTAAGAGATTCTGACTCTTCTAAAATATATTAAAAAGATTGCAACTCTTCTCAAGTTTATTGAAGAGCTTCCAATTCTACTCATTTTACTAAAGAAATTCCAACTCTTCTAAAATTTATTGAAGAGATTCCAACTCTTCTCAGATTTAGTGAAGAGATTCCAACCCTTCTCAGATTTATTGAAGAGATTCCATCTCTTCTCTGATTTATTTAGGAGATTCCAACTCTTCTCAAATTTATTAAAGAGATTCCAACTCTTGCAAAATTTATTGAAGAGATTCTAACTCTTCTCAAATTCATTGAAGAGATTCCAACTCTTCTCACATTTATTAAGGAGATTCCAACTCTTCCCAAAGTTATTGAAGAGATTCCAACTCTACTCATTTTATTGAAGAACTTCCAACTCTTCTCAAATTTATTGAAGAGATTCCAACTCTTCTCAAATTTATTGAAGAGATTTCAACTCTTCTCATATTTATTGAAGGGATTCCAACTCTTCTCAAATTTATTGAAGACATCTCAATTTTTCTCAAATTTATTGAAGAGATTCCAACTCTTCTCAAGTTTATTGAAAAGTTTCCAACTCTTACATTTATTGAAGAGATTCCAACCATTCTCAGATTTATTGAAGAGATTCTAACTCTTCTCAGGATTATTGAAGAGATTCCAACTCTTCTCAAATTTATTGAAGAGATTCCAACTTCTCTCAAATTTATTGAAGATATTCCAACTTTTTTTCAAATTTATTGAAGAGATTCCAACTCTTCTCATATTTATTGAAAAGATTCCAACTCTTCTCAAATAATTTGAAGAGATTCCAACTCTTCTCAAATTTATTGAAGAGATTCCAACTCTTCTAAAATTTATTGAAAACATTCCAACTCTACTCATATTATTGAAGAACTTCCAACTTTTCTCAAATTTATTGAAGAGATTCCAACTCTTCTCAAATTTATTGAAGAGATTTCACCTCTTCTCAGATTTATTGAAGGGATTCCAACTCTTCTCAAATTTATTGAAGAACTTCCAACTCTTCTCAAATTTATTGAAGAGATTCCAACTCTTCTCAAATTTATTGAAAAGATTCCAACTCTTCTCAAATTTATTGAAGAGATTCCAACCCTTTTCAGATTTGTTGAAGAGATTCCAACTCTTCTCAGAATTATCAAAGAGATTCCAACTCTTCTCAAATTTATTGAAGAGATTCCAACTCTTCTCAGAATTATTATAGAGATTCCAACTCTTCTCAAATTTATTGAAGAGATTCCAACCCTTCTCAGATTTATTGAAGAGATTCCAACTCTTCTCAAATTTATCGAAGAGATTCCAACTCTTCTCAAATTTATTGAAGAACTTCCAACTCTTCTCAAATTTATTGAAGAGATTCCAACTCTTCTAAATTTATTGCAGAGATTCCAACTCTACTCATATTATTGAAGAACTTCCAACTCTTCTCAAATTTATTGAAGAGATTCCAACTCTTCTCAAATTTATTGAAGAGATTTCACCTCTTCTCAGATTTATTGAAGGGATTCCAACTCTTCTCAAATTTATTGAAGAACTTTCAACTCTTCTCAAATTTATTGAAGAGATTCCAACTCTTCTCAAATTTATTGAAAAGATTCCAACTCTTCTCAAATTTATTGAAGAGATTCCAACCCTTCTCAGATTTGTTGAAGAGATTCCAACTCTTCTCAGAATTATCGAAGCGATTCCAACTCTTCTCAAATTTATTGAAGAGATTCCAACTCTTCCCAGAATTATTATAGAGATTCCAACTCTTCTAAAATTTATTGAAGAGATTCAAACTCTTCTCAGATTTATCGAAGAGATTCCAACTCTTCTCAAATTTATTGAAGAGATTCCAACTCTTCTATAATTGTTGAAGAGATTCCAATGCTTCCCATATTTATTGAAGAGATTCCAATGCTTCCCCAATTTATTGAAGATTCCAACTTTTCCAAAATTTATTGAAGAGATTCCAACTCTTATAAAATTTATTGAAGAGATTCCAACTCTTCCAAAAAAATATTAAGCAATTCCAACTCTTCTAGAATTATTGAAGATATTCCAATTCCTATAAAATTTATTGAAGAGATTCCAACTCTTCTAAGATTTATTAAGAGATTCTGACTCTTCTAAAATTTATTAAAAAGATTGCAACTCTTCTCAAGTTTATTGAAGAGCTTCCAATTCTACTCATTTTACTAAAGAAATTCCAACTCTTCTAAAATTTATTGAAGAGATTCCAACTCTTCTCAGATTTAGTGAAGAGATTCCAACCCTTCTCAGATTTATTGAAGAGATTCCATCTCTTCTCTGATTTATTTAGGAGATTCCAACTCTTCTCAAATTTATTAAAGAGATTCCAACTCTTGCAAAATTTATTGAAGAGATTCTAACTCTTCTCAAATTCATTGAAGAGATTCCAACTCTTCTCAAATTTATTAAGGAGATTCCAACTCTTCCCAAAGTTATTGAAGAGATTCCAACTCTACTCATTTTATTGAAGAACTTCCAACTCTTCTCAAATTTATTGAAGAGATTCCAACTCTTCTCAAATTTATTGAAGAGATTTCAACTCTTCTCATATTTATTGAAGGGATTCCAACTCTTCTCAAATTTATTGAAGACATCTCAATTTTTCTCAAATTTATTGAAGAGATTCCAACTCTTCTCAAGTTTATTGAAAAGTTTCCAACTCTTACATTTATTGAAGAGATTCCAACCATTCTCAGATTTATTGAAGAGATTCTAACTCTTCTCAGGATTATTGAAGAGATTCCAACTCTTCTCAAATTTATTGAAGAGATTCCAACTTCTCTCAAATTTATTGAAGATATTCCAACTTTTTTTCAAATTTATTGAAGAGATTCCAACTCTTCTCAAATTTATTGAAAAGATTCCAACTCTTCTCAAATTTATTGAAGAGATTCCAACTCTTCTCAAATTTATTGAAGAGATTCCAACTCTTCTAAAATTTATTGAAAACATTCCAACTCTACTCATATTATTGAAGAACTTCCAACTTTTCTCAAATTTATTGAAGAGATTCCAACTCTTCTCAAATTTATTGAAGAGATTTCACCTCTTCTCAGATTTATTGAAGGGATTCCAACTCTTCTCAAATTTATTGAAGAACTTCCAACTCTTCTCAAATTTATTGAAGAGATTCCAACTCTTCTCAAATTTATTGAAAAGATTCCAACTCTTCTCAAATTTATTGAAGAGATTCCAACCCTTTTCAGATTTGTTGAAGAGATTCCAACTCTTCTCAGAATTATCAAAGAGATTCCAACTCTTCTCAAATTTATTGAAGAGATTCCAACTCTTCTCAGAATTATTATAGAGATTCCAACTCTTCTCAAATTTATTGAAGAGATTCCAACCCTTCTCAGATTTATTGAAGAGATTCCAACTCTTCTCAAATTTATCGAAGAGATTCCAACTCTTCTCAAATTTATTGAAGAACTTCCAACTCTTCTCAAATTTATTGAAGAGATTCCAACTCTTCTAAATTTATTGCAGAGATTCCAACTCTACTCATATTATTGAAGAACTTCCAACTCTTCTCAAATTTATTGAAGAGATTCCAACTCTTCTCAAATTTATTGAAGAGATTTCACCTCTTCTCAGATTTATTGAAGGGATTCCAACTCTTCTCAAATTTATTGAAGAACTTTCAACTCTTCTCAAATTTATTGAAGAGATTCCAACTCTTCTCAAATTTATTGAAAAGATTCCAACTCTTCTCAAATTTATTGAAGAGATTCCAACCCTTCTCAGATTTGTTGAAGAGATTCCAACTCTTCTCAGAATTATCGAAGCGATTCCAACTCTTCTCAAATTTATTGAAGAGATTCCAACTCTTCCCAGAATTATTATAGAGATTCCAACTCTTGTAAAATTTATTGAAGAGATTCAAACTCTTCTCAGATTTATCGAAGAGATTCCAACTCTTCTCAAATTTATTGAAGAGATTCCAACTCTTCTCAGAATTATTGAAGAGCATCCAACTCTTCTACAATTTATTGAAGAGATTCCAACTCTTCTCAAATTTATTGAAAAGATTCCAACTCTTCTCAAATTTATTGAAGAGATTCCAACCCTTCTCAGATTTATTGAAGAGATTCCAACTCTTCTCAAATTTATCGAACATATTCCAACCCTTCTCAAATTTATTGAAGAACTTCCAACTCTTCTCAAATTTATTAAAGAGATTCCAATTATATTCATTTTATTGAAGAACTTCCAACTCTTCTAAAATTTATTGAAGAGATTCCAACTCTTCTCAAATATATTGAAGAAAACTCACCTTTTTTCAGATTTATTGAAGAGATTCCCACTCTTCTCAAATTTATTGAAGAGATTCCAACTCTTCCAAAATTTATGAAAGAGATTCCAACTCTTCCAAAATTTATTGAAGAGATTCCAACTCATAAAATTTATTGAAGAGATTCCAACTCTTCCAAAATTTATTGAAGATATTCCAACTCTTCTATAATTGTTGAAGAGATTCCAATGCTTCCCATATTTATTGAAGAGATTCCAATGCTTTCCCAATTTATTGAAGATTCCAACTTTTCCAAAATTTATTGAAGAGATTCCAACTTTTATAAAATTTATTGAAGAGATTCCAACTCTTCCAAAAAATTTTTAAGCAATTCCAACTCTTCTAGAATTATTGAAGGTATTCCAATTCCTATAAAATTTATTGAAGAGATTCCAACTCTTCTAAGATTTATTAAGAGATTCTGACTCTTCTAAAATTTATTAAAAAGATTGCAACTCTTCTCAAGTTTATTGAAGAGCTTCCAATTCTACTCATTTTACTAAAGAAATTCCAACTCTTCTAAAATTTATTGAAGAGATTCCAACTCTTCTCAGATTTAGTGAAGAGATTCCAACCCTTCTCAGATTTATTGAAGAGATTCCATCTCTTCTCAGATTTATTTAGGAGATTCCAACTCTTCTCAAATTTATTAAAGAGATTCCAACTCTTGCAAAATTTATTGAAGAGATTCTAACTCTTCTCAAATTCATTGAAGAGATTCCAACTCTTCTCACATTTATTAAGGAGATTCCAACTCTTCCCAAAGTTATTGAAGAGATTCCAACTCTACTCATTTTATTGAAGAACTTCCAACTCTTCTCAAATTTATTGAAGAGATTCCAACTCTTCTCAAATTTATTGAAGAGATTTCAACTCTTCTCATATTTATTGAAGGGATTCCAACTCTTCTCAAATTTATTGAAGACATCTCAATTTTTCTCAAATTTATTGAAGAGATTCCAACTCTTCTCAAGTTTATTGAAAAGTTTCCAACTCTTACATTTATTGAAGAGATTCCAACCATTCTCAGATTTATTGAAGAGATTCCAACTCTTCTCAGGATTATTGAAGAGATTCCAACTCTTCTCAAATTTATTGAAGAGATTCCAACTTCTCTCAAATTTATTGAAGATATTCCAACTTTTTTTCAAATTTATTGAAGAGATTCCAACTCTTCTCAAATTTATTGAAAAGATTCCAACTCTTCTCAAATTTATTGAAGAGATTCCAACTCTTCTCAAATTTATTGAAGAGATTCCAACTCTTCTAAAATTTATTGAAAACATTCCAACTCTACTCATATTATTGAAGAACTTCCAACTCTTCTCAAATTTATTGAAGAGATTCCAACTCTTCTCAAATTTATTGAAGAGATTTCACCTCTTCTCAGATTTATTGAAGGGATTCCAACTCTTCTCAAATTTATTGAAGAGATTCCAACTCTTCTCAAATTTATTGAAGAGATTTCACCTCTTCTCAGATTTATTGAAAAGATTCCAACTCTTCTCAAATTTATTGAAGAGATTCCAACCCTTTTCAGATTTGTTGAAGAGATTCCAACTCTTCTCAAATTTATTGAAAAGATTCCAACTCTTCTCAAATTTATTGAAGAGATTCCAACCTTTTTCAGATTTGTTGAAGAGATTCCAACTCTTCTCAGAATTATCGAAGAGATTCCAACTCTTCTCAAATTTATTGAAGAGATTCCAACTCTTCTCAGAATTATTATAGAGATTCCAACTCTTCTCAAATTTATTGAAGAGATTCCAACCCTTCTCAGATTTATTGAAGAGATTCCAACTCTTCTCAAATTTATCGAAGAGATTCCAACTCTTCTCAAATTTATTGAAGAACTTCCAACTCTTCTCAAATTTATTGAAGAGATTCCAATTCTACACATTTTATTGAAGAGATTCCAACTCTTCTCAAATTTATTGAAGAGATTCCAGTTCTACATATTTTATTGAAGAACTTCCAACACTTATCAAATTTATTGAATTGATTCCAACTCTTCTCAAATTTATTGAAGAGATTCCAACTCTACTCATTTTATTGAATAACTTCCAACTCTTCTCAAATTTATTGAAGAGATTCCAACTCTTCTCAAATTTATTGAAGAGATTTCACCTCTTCTCAGATTTATTGAAGGGATTCCAATTCTTATCAGATTTATTGAAGAGATTCCAACTCCTCTCAAATTTATTGAAGAGATTCCAACTCTTATCAAATTTATTGAAAAGATACAACTCTTCTCAAATTTATTGAAGAGATTCCAACCCTTCTCAGATTTATTGGAGAGATTCCAACTCTTCTCAGAATTATTGAAGAGATTCCAACTCTTCTAAAATTTATTGAAGAGATTCCAACTCTTCTCAGAATTATTAAAGAGATTTCAACTCTTCTCAAGTTTATTGAAGAGATTCCAACTCTTCTCAGATTTATCAGAGATTCCAACTCTTCTCAAATTTATTGAAAAGATTCCAACTCTTCTCAAATTTATTGAAGAGATTCCAACCCTTCTCAGATTTATTGAAGAGATTCCAACTTTTCTCAAATTTATCGAAGAGATTCCAACTCTTCTCAAATTTATTGAAGAACTTCGAACTCTTCTCAAATTTATTGAAGAGATTCCAGTTCTACACATTTTATTGAAGAACTTCCAACTCTTCTCAAATTTATTGAAGAGATTCCAGTTCTACACATTTTATTGAAGATCTTCCAACTCTTCTCAAATTTATTGAAGAGATTCCAACTCTTCTCAAATATATTGAAGAAATGTCACCTTTTTTTCAGATTTATTGAAGAGATTCCAACTCTTCTCAAATTTATTGAAGAGATTCCAACTCTTCCAAAATTTATTGAAGAGATTCCAACTCTTCCAAAATTTATTGAAGAGATTCCAACTCATAAAATTTATTGAAGAGATTCCAACACTTCCCAAATGTATTGAAGAGATTCCAATGCTTCCCAAATTTATTGAAGAGACTCCAATTTTTCCAAAATTTCTTGAAGAGATTCCAACTCTTATAAAATATATTGAAGAGATTCCAACTCTTCCAAAATTTATTTAAGCAATTCCAACTCTTCTAGAATTACTGAAGAGATTCCAACATTCTAAAATTTACTGAAGAGATTCCAACTCTTCTCAAATTTATTGAAGAGATTCCAGCTCGTCTCAGATTTATTGAAGAGATTCCAACTCTTCTCAAATTTATTGAAAAGATTCCATCGCTTCTCAAATTTATTGAAGAGATTCCAATTCCCATAAAATTTATTGAAGAGATTCCAACTCATCTAAGAATTATTAAGAGATTCTGACTCTTCTAAAATATATTAAAAAGATTCCAACTCTTCTCAAGTTAATTGAAGAGATTCCAACTCTACTCATTTTACTGAAGAACTTCCAACTCTTCCCAAATTTATTGAAGAGATTCCAACTCTTCTCAGATTTATTGAAGAGATTTCAACCCTTCTCAGATTTACTGAAGAAATTCCATCTATTCTCAAATTTATTGAGGAGATTCCAACTCTTCTCAAATTTATTAAAGAGATTCCATCTCTTCTAAAATTTATTGAAGATATTCCAATTCTTTTCAAATTTATTGAAGAGATTCCAACTCTTCTCAAGTTTATTGAAAAGTTTCCAACTCTTACATTTATTGAAGAGATTCCAACCATTCTCAGATTTATTGAAGAGATTCCAACTCTTCTCAGGATTATTGAAGAGATTCCAACTCTTCTCAAATTTATTGAAGAGATTCCAACTTCTCTCAAATTTATTGAAGATATTCCAACTTTTTTTCAAATTTATTGAAGAGATTCCAACTCTTCTCAAATTTATTGAAAAGATTCCAACTCTTCTCAAATTTATTGAAGAGATTCCAACTCTTCTCAAATTTATTGAAGAGATTCCAACTCTTCTAAAATTTATTGAAAAGGTTCCAACTCTACTCATATTATTGAAGAACTTCCAACTCTTCTCAAATTTATTGAAGAGATTCCAACTCTTCTCAAATTTATTGAAGAGATTTCACCTCTTCTCAGATTTATTGAAGAACTTCCAACTCTTCTCAAATTTATTGAAGAGATTCCAACTCTTCTCAAATTTATTGAAAAGATTCCAACTCTTCTCAAATTTATTGAAGAGATTCCAACCTTTTTCAGATTTGTTGAAGAGATTCCAACTCTTCTCAGAATTATCGAAGAGATTCCAACTCTTCTCAAATTTATTGAAGAGATTCCAACTCTTCTCAGAATTATTATAGAGATTCCAACTCTTCTCAAATTTATTGAAGAGATTCCAACCCTTCTCAGATTTATTGAAGAGATTCCAACTCTTCTCAAATTTATCGAAGAGATTCCAACTCTTCTCAAATTTATTGAAGAACTTCCAACTCTTCTCAAATTTATTGAAGAGATTCCAATTCTACACATTTTATTGAAGAGATTCCAACTCTTCTCAAATTTATTGAAGAGATTCCAGTTCTACATATTTTATTGAAGAACTTCCAACACTTATCAAATTTATTGAATTGATTCCAACTCTTCTCAAATTTATTGAAGAGATTCCAACTCTACTCATTTTATTGAAGAACTTCATACTCTTCTGAAATTTAACGAAGAGATTCCAACTCTTCTCAAATTTATTGAAGAGATTTCACCTCTTCTCAGATTTATTGAAGGGATTCCAATTCTTATCAGATTTATTGAAGAGATTCCAACTCCTCTCAAATTTATTGAAGAGATTCCAACTCTTATCAAATTTATTGAAAAGATACAACTCTTCTCAAATTTATTGAAGAGATTCCAACCCTTCTCAGATTTATTGGAGAGATTCCAACTCTTCTCAGAATTATTGAAGAGATTCCAACTCTTCTAAAATTTATTGAAGAGATTCCAACTCTTCTCAGAATTATTAAAGAGATTTCAACTCTTCTCAAGTTTATTGAAGAAATTCCAACTCTTCTCAGATTTATCAAAGAGATTCCAACTCTTCTCAAATTTATTGAAAAGATTCCAACTCTTCTCAAATTTATTGAAGAGATTCCAACCCTTCTCAGATTTATTGAAGAGATTCCAACTTTTCTCAAATTTATCGAAGAGATTCCAACTCTTCTCAATTTTATTGAAGAACTTCGAACTCTTCTCAAATTTATTGAAGAGATTCCAGTTCTACACATTTTATTGAAGAACTTCCAACTCTTCTCAAATTTATTGAAGAGATTCCAATTATACTCATTTTATTGAAGAACTTCCAACTCTTCTCAAATTTATTGAAGAGATTCCAACTCTTCTCAAATATATTGAAGAAATGTCACCTTTTTTCAGATTTATTGAAGAGATTCCAACTCTTCTCAAATTTATTGAAGAGATTCCAACTCTTCCAAAATTTATTGAAGAGATTCCAACTCTTCCAAAATTTATTGAAGAGATTCCAACTCATAAAATTTATTGAAGAGATTCCAACACTTCCCAAATGTATTGAAGAGATTCCAATGCTTCCCAAATTTATTGAAGAGACTCCAATTTTTCCAAAATTTCTTGAAGAGATTCCAACTCTTATAAAATTTATTGAAGAGATTCCAACTCTTCCAAAATTTATTTAAGCAATTCCAACTCTTCTAGAATTACTGAAGAGATTCCAACATTCTAAAATTTACTGAGGAGGTTCGAACTCTTCTCAAATTTATTGAAGAGATTCCAGCTCGTCTCAGATTTATTGAAGAGATTCCAACTCTTCTCAAATTTATTGAAAAGATTCCATCGCTTCTCAAATTTATTGAAGAGATTCCAATTCCCATAAAATTTATTGAAGAGATTCCAACTCATCTAAGAATTATTAAGAGATTCTGACTCTTCTAAAATATATTAAAAAGATTCCAACTCTTCTCAAGTTAATTGAAGAGATTCTAACTCTACTCATTTTACTGAAGAAATTCCAACTCTTCCCAAATTTATTGAAGAGATTCCAACTCTTCTCAGATTTATTCAAGAGATTCCAACCCTTCTCAGATTTACTGAAGAAATTCCATCTATTCTCAAATTTATTGAGGAGATTCCAACTCTTCTCAAATTTATTAAAGAGATTCCATCTCTTCTAAAATTTATTGAAGATATTCCAACTCTTTTCAAATTTATTGAAGAGATTCCAACTCTTCTCAAATTTATTGAAGGGATTCCAACTCTTCTCAAATTTATTGAAGAGATTTCAACTCTTCTCATATTTATTGAAGGGATTCCAACTCTTCTTAAACTTATTGAAGACATTCCAATTTTTCTCAAATTTATTTAAGAGAGTCCAACTCTTCTCAAATTTATTGAAAAGATTCCAACTCTTCTCATATTTATTGAAGAGATTCCAACCTTTCTCAGATTTATTGAAGAGATTCCAACTCTTCTCAGAATTATCGAGGAGATTCCAACTCTTCTCAAATTAATTGAAGAGATTCTAACTCCTCTCAAATTTATTGAAGAGATTCCAACTCTCCTCAAATTTATTGAAGAGATTCCAACCCTTCTCAGATTTATCGAAGAGATTCCAACTCTTCTCAAGTTTATTGAAAAGATTCCAACTCTTCTCAAATTTATTGAAGAGATTCCAACTCTTCTCAAGTTTATTGAAGACATTCCAACTCTTCTCAAATTTATCGAAGAGATTCCAACTCTACTCATATTATTGAAGAACTTCCAACTCTTCTCAAATTTATTGAAGAGATTTCACCTCATCTCAGATTTATTGAAGGGATTCCAACTCTTCTGAAATTTATTGAAGAACTTCCAACTCTTCTGAAATTTATCGAAGAGATTCCAACTCTTCTCAAATTTATTGAAAAGATTCCAAATCTTCTCAAATTTATTGAAGAGATTCCAACCATTCTCATATTTATTGAAGAGATTCCAACTCTTCTCAGATTTATCGAAGAGATTCCAACTCTTCTCAAATTTATTGAAGAGATTCCAACTCTTTCCAGAATTGTTAAAGAGATTCCAATTCTTCTCTAATTTATTGATGAGATTCCAACTCTTCTCAGATTTATCAAAGATTCCAACTCTTCTCAAATTTATTGAAAAGATTCCAACTCTTCTCAAATTTATTGAAGAGATTCCAACCCTTCTCAGATTTATTGAAGAGATTCCAACTCTTCTCAAATTTATCGAAGAGATTCCATCTCATGTCAAATTTATTGAAGAACTTCCAACTCCTCTCAAATTTATTGAAGAGATTCCAGTTCTACACATTTTATTAAAGAACTTCCAACTCCTCTCAAATTTATTGAAGAGATTCCAACTCTTCTCAAATTTATTGAAGAGATTCCAATTCTACTTATTTTATTGAAGAAATTCCAACTCTTCTCAAATTTATTGAAGAGATTCCAACTCTTCTCAAATTTATTGAAGAGATTCCAACTCTTCTCAGATTTATTGAAGGGATTCCAACTCTTCTCAAATTTATTGAAGAGATTCCAACTCTTCTCAAATTTATTGAAGAAATTCCAACACTTATCAAATTTATTGAAAAGATACCAACTCTTCTCATATTTATTGAAGAGATTCCAACTCTTCTTAAATTTATTGAAGAGATTCCAACTTCTCTCAAATTTATTGAAGAGATTCCAACTCTTTTCAAATTTATTGAAGAGATTCCAACTCTTTTCAAATTTATTGAAAAGATTCCAAATCTTCTCAAATTTATTGAAGAGATTCCAACTCTTCTCAAATTTATTGAAGAGATTCCAACTCTTCTAAAATTTATTGAAGAGATTCCAACTATACTCATATTATTGAAGAACTTCCAACTCTTCTGAAATTTATTGAGGAGATTCCAACTCTTCTCAAATTTATTGAAGAGATTTCACCTCTTCTCAGATTTATTGAAGGGATTCCAACTCTTCTCAAATTTATTGAAGAACTTCCAACTTTTCTCAAATTTATTGAAGAGATTCCAACTCTTCTCAAATTTATTGAAAAGATTCCAACCCTTCTCAGATTTATTGAAGAGATTCCAACCCTTCTCAGATTTGTTGAAGAGATTCCAACTCTTCTCAGAATTATCGAAGAAATTCCAACTCCTCTCAAATTTATTGAAGAGATTCCAACTCTTCTCAGAATTATTATAAAGATTACAACTCTTCTAAAATTTATTGAAGAGATTCCAACTCTTCTCAGATTTATCGAAGAGATTCCAACTCTTCTCAAATTTATTGAAAATATTCCAACTCCTCTCAAATTTATTGAAGAGATTCCAACCCTTCTCAGATTTGTTGAAGATATTCCAACTCTTATCAGAATTATCGAAGAGATTCCAACTCTTCTCAAATTTATTGAAGAGATTCCAATTCTTCTCAGAATTATTATAGAGATTCCAACTCTTCTCAAATTTATTGAAAAGATTCAAACTCTTCTCAAATTTATTGAAGAGATTTCAACTCTTCTCAAATTTATTGAAGAACTTCCAACTCTACTCAAATTTATTGAAGAGATTCCAGTTCTACACATTTTATTGAAGAGATTCCAACTCTTCTCAAATTTATTGAAGAGATTCCAGTTCTACATATTTTATTGAAGAACTTCCAACTCTTCTCTAATTTATTGAAGAGATTCCAACTCTTCTCAAATTTATTGAAGAGATTCCAACTCTACTCATTTTATTGAAGAACTTCCAAATCTTCTCAAATTTATTGAAGAGATTCCAACTCTTCTCAAATTTATTGAAGAGATTTCACCTTTTCTCAGATTTATTGAAGGGATTCCAATTCTTCTCAAATTTATTGAAGAGATTCTAACTCTTCTCAAATTTATTGAAGAGATTCCAACTCTTCTCAAATTTATTGAAAAGATACCAACTCTTCTCAAATTTATTGAAGAGATTCCAACCCTTCTCAGATTTATTGAAGAGATTCCAACTCTTCTCAGAAATATTGAAGAGATTCCAACTCTTCTAAAATTTATTGAAGAGGCTCCAAATCTTCTCAGAATTATTGAAGAGATTCCAACTCTTCTCAAGTTTATTGAAGAGATTCCAACTCTTCTCAGATTTATCAAAGAGATTCCAACTCTTCTCAAATTTATTGAAAAGATTCCAACTCTTATCAAATTTATTGAAGAGATTCCAACCCTTCTCAGATTTATTGAAGAGATTCCAACTTTTCTCAAATTTATCGAAGAGTTTCCAACTCTTCTCAAATTTATTGAAGAACTTTGAACTCTTCTCAAATTTATTGAAGAGATTCCAGTTCTACACATTTTATTGAAGAACTTCCAACTCTTCTCAAATTTATTGAAGAGATTCCAATTATACTCATTTTATTGAAGAACTTCCAAATCTTCTCAAATTTATTGAAGAGATTCCAACTCTTCTCAAATATATTGAAGAGATTCCAACTCTTCCAAAATTTATTGAAGACATTCCAACTCTTCCAAAATTTATTGAAGAGATTCCAACTCATAAAATTTATTGAAGAGATTCCAACTCTTGCAAAATTTATTGAAGAGATTCCAACATTTCTAAAATTGAAGAGATTCCAATGCTTCCCAAATTTACTGAAGAGATTCCAACGCTTCCCAAATTTATTGAAGAGATTCCAACTTTTCCAAAATTTACTGAAGAGATTCCAACTCTTATGAAATTTATTGAAGAGATTCCAACTCTTCCAAAATTTATTTAAGCAATTCCAACTCTTCTAGAATTATTGAAGAGATTCCAACACTCTAAAATTTACTGAGGAGATTCCAACTCTTCTCAAATTTATTGAAGAAATTTCAGCTCGTCTCAGATTTATTGAAGAGATTCCAACTATTCTCAAATTTATTGAAAAGATTCCATCGCTTCTCAAATTTATTGAAGAGATTCCAATTCCTATAAAATTTATTGAAGAGATTCTAACTCTTTTAAGATTTTTTAAGAGATTCTGACTCTTCTAAAATTTATTAAAAAGATTCCAATTTTTCTCAAATTTATTGAAGAGATTCCAACTCTTCTCAAATTTATTGAAGATATTCCAACTCTTCTCAAATTTATTGAGGAGATTCCGACTCTTCTCAAATTTATTAAAGAGATTCCAACTCTTCCCAAATTTATTGAGGAGATTCCAACTCTTCTCAAATTTATTGAAGAGATTCCAACTCTTCTCAAATTTATTGAAGACATTCCAATTTTTCTCAAATTTATTGAAGACATTCCAACTCTTCTCAAATTTATTGAAAAGATTCCAACTCTTCTCACATTTATTAAAGAGATTCCAACCCTTCTCAGATTTATTGAAGAGATTCCAACTCTTCTCAGAATTGTTGAAGAGATTCCAAATCTTCTCAAATTTATTGAAGAGATTCCAACTTCTCTCAAATTTATTAAAGAAATTCCAACTCTCCTAAAATTTATTGAAGAGATTCCAACTCTTCTCAGATTTATCAAAGAGATTCCAACTCTTCTCAAATTTATTGAAAAGATTCCAACTCTTCTCAAATTTATTGAAGAGATTCCAACTATTCTCAAATTTATTGAAGAGAGTCCAACTCTTCTCAAATTTATTGAGGAGATTCCAAATCTTCTCAAATTTATTGAAGAGATTCCAACTCTACTAATTTTATTGAAGAACTTCCAACTCTTCTCAAATTTATTGACGAGATTCCAACTCTTTTCAAATTTATTGAAGAGATTTCAACCCTTCTCATATTTATTGAAGGGATTTCAGCTCTTAAATTTATTGAAGACATTCCAATTTTTCTCAAATTTATTGAAGAGATTCCAACTCTTCTCAAATTTATTGAAAAGATTCCAACTCTTCTCACATTTATTGAAGAGATTCCAACCTTTCTCAGATTTATTGAAGAGATTCCAACTCTTCTCAGAATTATCGAAGAGATTCCAAATCTTCTCAAATTTATTGAAGAGATTCCAACTTCTCTCAAATTTATTGAAGAGATTCCAACTCTTCTCAGATTTATTGAAGAGATTCCAACCCTTCTCAGATTTGTTGAAGAGATTCCAACTCTTCTCAGAATTATCGAAGAGATTCCAACTCTTCTAAAATTTATTGAAGAGATTCCAACTCTTCTCAGAATTATTATAGAGATTCCAACTCTTCTCAAATTTAATGAAGATATTCCAACTCTTCTCATATTTATCAAAGAGATTCCAACTCTTCTCAAATTTATTGAAAAGATTCCAACTCTTCTTAAATTTATTTAAGAGATTCCAACCCTTCTCAGATTTATTGAAGAGATTCCAACGCTTCTCAAATTTATCGAAGAGATTCCAACTCTTCTCAAATTTATTGAAGACCTTCCAACTCTTCTCAAATTTATTGAAGAGATTCCAGTTCTACACATTTTATTGAAGTGATTCCAACTCCTCTCAAATTTATTGAAGACATTCCAGTTCTACATATTTTATTGAAGAACTTCCAACTCTTCTCAAATTTATTGAAGAGATTCCAACTATTCTCAAATTTATTGAAAAGATTCCAACTCTTCTCCAATTTATTGAAGAGATTCCAACCTTTCTCAGATTTATTGAAGAGATTCCAACTCTTCTCAGAATTATTGAAGAGATTCCAAATCTTCTCAAATTTATTGAAGAGATTCCAACTCTTCTCAGAATTATTGAAGAGATTCAAACTCTTCTCACGTTTATTGAAGAGATTCCAACTCTTCTCAGATTTATTGAAGAGATTCCAACTCTTCTCAAATTTATTGAAAAGATTCCAACTCTTCTCAAATTTATTGAAGAGATTCCAACCCTTCTCAGATTTATTGAAGAGATTGCAACTTTTCTCAAATTTATCGAAGAGATTCCAACTGTTCTCAAATTTATTGAAGAACTTCAAACTCTTCTCAAATTTATTGAAGATATTCCAGTTCTACACATTTTATTGAAGAACTTCCAACTCTTCTCAAATTTATTGAAAAGATTCCAATTATACTCATTTTATTGAAAAACTTCCAACTCTTCTCAAATTTATTGAAGAGATTCCAACTCTTCTCAAATATATTGAAGATATCTCACCTTTTTTCAGATTTATTGAAGAGATTCCAACTCTTCTCAAATTTATTGAAGAGATTCCAACTCTTCCAAAATTTATTGAAGAGATTCCAACTCTTCCAAAATTTATTGAAGAGATTCCAACTCAAAAAATTTATTGAAGAGATTCCAATGCTTCCCAAATTTATTGAAGAGATTGCAACTTTTCCTAAATTTATTGAAGAGATTCTAACTCTTATAAAATTTATTGAAGAGATTCCAACTCTTCCAAAATTAATTTAAGCAATTCCAACTCTTCTAGAATTATTGAAGAGATTCCAACACTCTAAAAATTACTGAGGAGATTCCAACTCGTCTCAGATTTATTGAAGAGATTCCAACTCTTCTCAAATTTATTGAAAAGATTCCAACTCTTCTCACATTTATTGAAGAGATTCCAACCTTTCTCAGATTTATTGAAGAGATTCCAACTCTTCTCAGAATTATCGAAGAGATTCCAAATCTTCTCAAATTTATTGAAGAGATTCCAACTTCTCTCAAATTTATTGAAAAGATTCCAACTCTTCTCAGATTTATTGAAGAGATTCCAACCCTTCTCAGATTTGTTGAAGAGATTCCAACTCTTCTCAGAATTATCGAAGAGATTCCAACTCTTCTAAAATTTATTGAAGAGATTCCAACTCTTCTCAGAATTATTATAGAGATTCCAACTCTTCTCAAATTTATTGAAGATATTCCAACTCTTCTCAGATTTATCAAAGAGATTCCAACTCTTCTCAAATTTATTGAAAAGATTCCAACTCTTCTTAAATTTATTGAAGAGATTCCAACCCTTCTCAGATTTATTGAAGAGATTCCAACGCTTCTCAAATTTATCGAAGAGATTCCAACTCTTCTCAAATTTATTGAAGACCTTCCAACTCTTCTCAAATTCATTGAAGAGATTCCAGTTCTACACATTTTATTGAAGTGATTCCAACTCCTCTCAAATTTATTGAAGACATTCCAGTTCTACATATTTTATTGAAGAACTTCCAACTCTTCTCAAATTTATTGAAGAGATTCCAACTCTTCTCAAATTTATTGAAAAGATTCCAACTCTTCTCAAATTTATTGAAGAGATTCCAACCTTTCTCAGATTTATTGAAGAGATTCCAACTCTTCTCAGAATTATTGAAGAGATTCCAAATCTTCTCAAATTTATTGAAGAGATTCCAACTCTTCTCAGAATTATTGAAGAGATTCAAACTCTTCTCACGTTTATTGAAGAGATTCCAACTCTTCTCAGATTTATTGAAGAGATTCCAACTCTTCTCAAATTTATTGAAAAGATTCCAACTCTTCGCAAATTTATTGAAGAGATTCCAACCCTTCTCAGATTTATTGAAGAGATTGCAACTTTTCTCAAATTTATCGAAGAGATTCCAACTCTTCTCAAATTTATTGAAGAACTTCGAACTCTTCTCAAATTTATTGAAGATATTCCAGTTCTACACATTTTATTGAAGAACTTCCAACTCTTCTCAAATTTATTGAAAAGATTCCAATTATACTCATTTTATTGAAAAACTTCCAACTCTTCTCAAATTTATTGAAGAGATTCCAACTCTTCTCAAATATATTGAATATATCTCACCTTTTTTCAGATTTATTGAAGAGATTCCAACTCTTCTCAAATTTATTGAAGAGATTCCAACTCTTCCAAAATTTATTGAAGAGATTCCAACTCTTCCAAAATTTATTGAAGAGATTCCAACTCAAAAAATTTATTGAAGATATTCCAACACTTCCCAAATTTATTGAAGAGATTCCAATGCTTCCCAAATTTATTGAAGAGATTGCAACTTTTCCTAAATTTATTGAAGAGATTCTAACTCTTATAAAATTTATTGAAGAGATTCCAACTCTTCCAAAATTAATTTAAGCAATTCCAACTCTTCTAGAATTATTGAAGAGATTCCAACACTCTAAAAATTACTGAGGAGATTCCAACTCGTCTCAGATTTATTGAAGAGATTCCAACTCTTCTCAAATTTATTGAAAAGATTCCATCGCTTCTCGAATTTATTGAAGAGATTCCAATTCCTATAAAATTTATTGAAGAGATTCCAACTCTTCTAAGACTTATTAAGAGATTCTGACTGTTCTAAAATTTATTAAAAAGATTCCAACTCTTCTCAAGTTAATTGAAGAGATTCAAACTCTATTTATTTTACTGAAGAACTTCCAACTCTTCCAACATTTATTGAAGAGATTCCAACTCTTCTCAAATTTATTGAAGAGATTCCAACTCTTCCAAAATTTATTGAAGAGATTCCAACTCTTCCAAAATTTATTGAAGAGATTCCAACTCAAAAAATTTATTGAAGAGATTCCAATGCTTCCCAAATTTATTGAAGAGATTGCAACTTTTCCTAAATTTATTGAAGAGATTCTAACTCTTATAAAATTTATTGAAGAGATTCCAACTCTTCCAAAATTAATTTAAGCAATTCCAACTCTTCTAGAATTATTGAAGAGATTCCAACACTCTAAAAATTACTGAGGAGATTCCAACTCGTCTCAGATTTATTGAAGAGATTCCAACTCTTCTCAAATTTATTGAAAAGATTCCAACTCTTCTCACATTTATTGAAGAGATTCCAACCTTTCTCAGATTTATTGAAGAGATTCCAACTCTTCTCAGAATTATCGAAGAGATTCCAAATCTTCTCAAATTTATTGAAGAGATTCCAACTTCTCTCAAATTTATTGAAAAGATTCCAACTCTTCTCAGATTTATTGAAGAGATTCCAACCCTTCTCAGATTTGTTGAAGAGATTCCAACTCTTCTCAGAATTATCGAAGAGATTCCAACTCTTCTAAAATTTATTGAAGAGATTCCAACTCTTCTCAGAATTATTATAGAGATTCCAACTCTTCTCAAATTTATTGAAGATATTCCAACTCTTCTCAGATTTATCAAAGAGATTCCAACTCTTCTCAAATTTATTGAAAAGATTCCAACTCTTCTTAAATTTATTGAAGAGATTCCAACCCTTCTCAGATTTATTGAAGAGATTCCAACGCTTCTCAAATTTATCGAAGAGATTCCAACTCTTCTCAAATTTATTGAAGACCTTCCAACTCTTCTCAAATTCATTGAAGAGATTCCAGTTCTACACATTTTATTGAAGTGATTCCAACTCCTCTCAAATTTATTGAAGACATTCCAGTTCTACATATTTTATTGAAGAACTTCCAACTCTTCTCAAATTTATTGAAGAGATTCCAACTCTTCTCAAATTTATTGAAAAGATTCCAACTCTTCTCAAATTTATTGAAGAGATTCCAACCTTTCTCAGATTTATTGAAGAGATTCCAACTCTTCTCAGAATTATTGAAGAGATTCCAAATCTTCTCAAATTTATTGAAGAGATTCCAACTCTTCTCAGAATTATTGAAGAGATTCAAACTCTTCTCACGTTTATTGAAGAGATTCCAACTCTTCTCAGATTTATTGAAGAGATTCCAACTCTTCTCAAATTTATTGAAAAGATTCCAACTCTTCGCAAATTTATTGAAGAGATTCCAACCCTTCTCAGATTTATTGAAGAGATTGCAACTTTTCTCAAATTTATCGAAGAGATTCCAACTCTTCTCAAATTTATTGAAGAACTTCGAACTCTTCTCAAATTTATTGAAGATATTCCAGTTCTACACATTTTATTGAAGAACTTCCAACTCTTCTCAAATTTATTGAAAAGATTCCAATTATACTCATTTTATTGAAAAACTTCCAACTCTTCTCAAATTTATTGAAGAGATTCCAACTCTTCTCAAATATATTGAATATATCTCACCTTTTTTCAGATTTATTGAAGAGATTCCAACTCTTCTCAAATTTATTGAAGAGATTCCAACTCTTCCAAAATTTATTGAAGAGATTCCAACTCTTCCAAAATTTATTGAAGAGATTCCAACTCAAAAAATTTATTGAAGATATTCCAACACTTCCCAAATTTATTGAAGAGATTCCAATGCTTCCCAAATTTATTGAAGAGATTGCAACTTTTCCTAAATTTATTGAAGAGATTCTAACTCTTATAAAATTTATTGAAGAGATTCCAACTCTTCCAAAATTAATTTAAGCAATTCCAACTCTTCTAGAATTATTGAAGAGATTCCAACACTCTAAAAATTACTGAGGAGATTCTAACTCGTCTCAGATTTATTGAAGAGATTCCAACTCTTCTCAAATTTATTGAAAAGATTCCATCGCTTCTCGAATTTATTGAAGAGATTCCAATTCCTATAAAATTTATTGAAGAGATTCCAACTCTTCTAAGACTTATTAAGAGATTCTGACTGTTCTAAAATTTATTAAAAAGATTCCAACTCTTCTCAAGTTAATTGAAGAGATTCAAACTCTATTTATTTTACTGAAGAACTTCCAACTCTTCCAACATTTATTGAAGAGATTCCAACTCTTCTCAGATTTATTGAAGAGATTCCAATCCTTCTCAGATTTACTAAAGAAATTCCATCTATTCTCAAATTTATTGAGGAGATTCCAACTCTTCTCAAATTTATGAAAGAGATTCCAATTCTTCTAAAATTTATTGAAGAGATTCCAACTCTTCTCAAATTTATTGAAAGATTCCAACTCTTCTCAAATTTATTGAGAAGATTCCAACTCTTATCAGATTTATTGAAGAGATTTCAACTCTACTCATTTTATTGAAGAACTTCCAACTCTTCTCAAATTTATTGAAGAGATTCCAACTCTTCTCAAATTTATTGAAGAGATTTCAACTCTTCTCATATTTATTGAAGGGATTGGAACTCTTCTCAAATTTATTGAAGACATTCCAATTTTTCACAAATTTATTGAAGAGATTCCAACTCTTCTCAAATTTATTGAAAAGATTCCAACTCTTCTCATATTTATTGAAGAGATTCCTACCCTTCTCAGATTTATTGAAGAGATTCCAACTCTTCTCAGAATTATCGAGGAGATTCCAACTCTCCTCAAATTAATTGAAGAGATTCCAACTCCTCTCAAATTTATTGAAGAGATTCCAACTCTTATGAAATTTATTGAAGAGATTCCAACTCTTCCAAAATTTATTTAAGCAATTCCAACTCTTCTAGAATTATTGAAGAGATTCCAACACTCTAAAATTTACTGAGGAGATTCCAACTCTTCTCAAATTTATTGAAGAAATTTCAGCTCGTCTCAGATTTATTGAAGAGATTCCAACTATTCTCAAATTTATTAAAAAGATTCCATATATTCTCAAATTTATTGAAGAGATTCCAACTCTTCTAAAATTTATTGAAGAGATTCTAACTCTTCTAAGATTTATTAAGAGATTCTGACTCTTCAAAAATGTATTAAAAAGATTCCAACTCTTCTCAAATTTATTGAAGAGATTCCAACTCTACTTATTTTACTGAAGAACTTACAACTCTTCTAAAATTTATTGAAGAGATTCCAACTCTTCTCAAATTTATTGAAGAGATTCCAACCCTTCTCAGATTTATTGAAGAGATTCCAACTCTTCTCAAATTTATTGAAGACCTTCCAACTCTTCTCAAATTTATTGAAGAGATTCCAGTTCTACACATTTTATTGAAGTGATTCCAACTCCTCTCAAATTTATTGAAGACATTCCAGTTCTACATATTTTATTGAAGAACTTCCAACTCTTCTCAAATTTATTGAAGAGATTCCAACTCTTCTCAAATTTATTGAAAAGATTCCAACTCTTCTCAAATTTATTGAAGAGATTCCAACCTTTCTCAGATTTATTGAAGAGATTCCAACTCTTCTCAGAATTATTGAAGAGATTCCAAATCTTCTCAAATTTATTGAAGAGATTCCAACTCTTCTCAGAATTATTGAAGAGATTCAAACTCTTCTCACGTTTATTGAAGAGATTCCAACTCTTCTCAGATTTATTGAAGAGATTCCAACTCTTCTCAAATTTATTGAAAAGATTCCAACTCTTCTCAAATTTATTGAAGAGATTCCAACCCTTCTCAGATTTATTGAAGAGATTGCAACTTTTTTCAAATTTATCGAAGAGATTCCAACTCTTCTCAAATTTATTGAAGAACTTCGAACTCTTCTCAAATTTATTGAAGATATTCCAGTTCTACACATTTTATTGAAGAACTTCCAACTCTTCTCAAATTTATTGAAAAGATTCCAATTATACTCATTTTATTGAAAAACTTCCAACTCTTCTCAAATTTATTGAAGAGATTCCAACTCTTCTCAAATATATTGAAGATATCTCACCTTTTTTCAGATTTATTGAAGAGATTCCAACTCTTCTCAAATTTATTGAAGAGATTCCAACTCTTCCAAAATTTATTGAAGAGATTCCAACTCTTCCAAAATTTATTGAAGAGATTCCAACTCAAAAAATTTATTGAAGAGATTCCAACACTTCCCAAATTTATTGAAGAGATTCCAATGCTTCCCAAATTTATTGAAGAGATTGCAACTTTTCCTAAATTTATTGAAGAGATTCTAACTCTTATAAAATTTATTGAAGAGATTCCAACTCTTCCAAAATTAATTTAAGCAATTCCAACTCTTCTAGAATTATTGAAGAGATTCCAACACTCTAAAAATTACTGAGGAGATTCCAACTCGTCTCAGATTTATTGAAGAGATTCCAACTCTTCTCAAATTTATTGAAAAGATTCCATCGCTTCTCAAATTTATTGAAGAGATTCCAATTCCTATAAAATTAATTGAAGAGATTCCAACTCTTCTAAGACTTATTAAGAGATTCTGACTCTTCTAAAATTTATTAAAAAGATTCCAACTCTTCTCAAGTTAATTGAAGAGATTCAAACTCTATTTATTTTACTGAAGAACTTCCAACTCTTCCAAAATTTATTGAAGAGATTCCAACTCTTCTCAGATTTATTGAAGAGATTCCAATCCTTCTCAGATTTACTAAAGAAATTCCATCTATTCTCAAATTTATTGAGGAGATTCCAACTCTTCTCAAATTTATGAAAGAGATTCCAATTCTTCTAAAATTTATTGAAGAGATTCCAACTCTTCTCAAATTTATTGAAGAGATTCCAACTCTTCTCAAATTTATTGAGAAGATTCCAACTCTTATCAGATTTATTGAAGAGATTTCAACTCTACTCATTTTATTGAAGAACTTCCAACTCTTCTCAAATTTATTGAAGAGATTCCAACTCTTCTCAAATTTATTGAAGAGATTTCAACTCTTCTCATATTTATTGAAGGGATTGCAACTCTTCTCAAATTTATTGAAGACATTCCAATTTTTCTCAAATTTATTGAAGAGATTCCAACTCTTCTCAAATTTATTGAAAAGATTCCAACTCTTCTCATATTTATTGAAGAGATTCCAACCCTTCTCAGATTTATTGAAGAGATTCCAACTCTTCTCAGAATTATCGAGGAGATTCCAACTCTCCTCAAATTAATTGAAGAGATTCCAACTCCTCTCAAATTTATTGAAGAGATTCCAACTCTTTTGAAATTTATTGAAGAGATTCCAACTCTTCCAAAATTTATTTAAGCAATTCCAACTCTTCTAGAATTATTGAAGAGATTCCAACACTCTAAAATTTACTGAGGAGATTCCAACTCTTCTCAAATTTATTGAAGAAATTTCAGCTCGTCTCAGATTTATTGAAGAGATTCCAACTATTCTCAAATTTATTAAAAAGATTCCATCGCTTCTCAAATTTATTGAAGAGATTCCAATTCCTATAAAATTTATTGAAGAGATTCTAACTCTTCTAAGATTTATTAAGAGATTCTGACTCTTCTAAAATTTATTAAAAAGATTCAAACTCTTCTCAAATTTATTGAAGAGATTCCAACTCTACTTATTTTACTGAAGAACTTACAACTCTTCTAAAATTTATTGAAGAGATTCCAACTCTTCTCAAATTTATTGAAGAGATTCCAACCCTTCTCAGATTTATTGAAGAGATTCCATCTCCTCAAATTTATTGAGGAGATTCCAACTCTTCTCCAATTTATTAAAGAGATTCTAACTCTTCTCAAATTTATTGAAGAGATTCCAACTCTTCTCAAATTTATTGAAGAGATTCCAACTCTTCCCAAATTTATTGAGGAGATTCCGACTCTTCTCAAATTTATTGAAGAGATTCCAACTCTTCTCAAATTTATTGAAGACATTCCAATTTTTCTCAAATTTATTGAAGACATTCCAACTCTTCTCAAATTTATTGAAAAGATTCCAACTCTTCTCACATTAATTGAAGAGATTCCAACCCTTCTCAGATTTATTGAAGAGATTCCAACTCTTCTCAGAATTGTTGAAGAAATTCCAAATCTTCTCAAATTTATTGAAGAGATTCCAACTTCTCTCAAATTTATTAAAGAAATTCCAACTCTCCTCAAATTTATTGAAGAGATTCCAACTCTTCTCAGATTTATCAAAGAGATTCCAACTCTTCTCAAATTTATTGAAAAGGTTCCAACTCTTCTCAAATTTATTGAAGAGATTCCAACTCTTCTCAAATTTATTGAAGAGATTGCAACTCTTCTCAAATTTATTGAGGAGATTCCAAATCTTCTCAAATTTATTGAAGACATTCCAACTCTACTCATTTTATTGAAGAACTTCCAACTCTTCTCAAATTTATTGAAGAGATTCCAACTCTTCTCCAATTTATTGAAGAGATTTCAACCCTTCTCATATTTATTGAAGGGATTTCAGCTCTTAAATTTATTGAAGACATTCCAATTTTTCTCAAATTTATTGAAGAGATTCCAACTCTTCTCAAATTTATTGAAAAGATTCCAATCTTCTCACATTTATTGAAGAGATTCCAACCTTTCTCAGATTTATTGAAGAGATTCCAACTCTTCTCAGAATTATCGAAGAGATTCCAAATCTTCTCAAATTTATTGAAGAGATTCCAACTTCTCTCAAATTTATTGAAGAGATTCCAACTCTTCTCAGATTTATTGAAGAGATTCTAACCCTTCTCAGATTTGTTGAAGAGATTCCAACTCTTCTCAGAATTATCAAAGAGATTCCAACTCTTCTCAAATTTATTGAAGAGATTCCAATTCTTCTCAGAATTATTATAGAGATTCCAACTCTTCTCAAATTTATTGAAGAGATTCCAAATCTTCTCGGATTTATCAAAGAGATTCCAACTCTTCTCAAATTTATTGAAAAGATTCCAACTCTTCTTAAATTTATTGAAGAGATTCCAACCCTTCTCAGATTTATTGAAGAGATTCCAATGATTCTCAAATTTATCGAAGAGATTCCAACTCTTCTCAAATTTATTGAAGAACTTCCAACTCTTCTCAAATTTATTGAAGAGATTCCAGTTCTACACATTTTATTGAAGAGATTCCAACTCCTCTCAAATTTATTGAAGACATTCCAGTTCTACATATTTTATTGAAGAACTTCCAACTCTTCTCAAATTTATTGAAGAGATTCCAACTCTTCTCAAATTTATTGAAAAGATTCCAACTCTTCTCAAATTTATTAAAGAGATTACAACCTTTCTCAGATTTATTGAAGAGATTCCAACTCTTCTCAGAATTATTGAAGAGATTCCAACTCTTCTCAAATTTATTGAAGAGATTCCAACTCTTCTCAGAATTATTGAAGAGATTCAAACTCTTCTCAAGTTTATTGAAGAGATTCCAACTCTTCTCAGATTTATTGAAGAGATTCCAACTCTTCTCAAATTTATTGAAAAGATTCCAACTCTTCTGAAATTTATTGAAGAGATTCCAACCCTTCTCAGATTTATTGAAGAGATTCCAACTTTTCTCAAATTTATCGAAGAGATTCCAACTCTTCTCAAATTTATTGAAGAACTTCGAACTCTTCTCAAATTTATTGAAGATATTCCAGTTCTACACATTTTATTGAAGAACTTCCAACTCTTCTCAAATTTATTGAAAAGATTCCAATTATACTCATTTTATTGAAAAACTTCTAACTCTTCTCAAATTTATTGAAGAGATTCCAACTCTTCTCAAATATATTGAAGAAATCTCACCTTTTTTCAGATTTATTGAAGAGATTCCAACTGTTCTCAAATTTATTGAAGAGATTCCTACTCTTCCAAAATTTATTGAAGAGATTCCAACGCTTCCAAAATTTATTGAAGAGATTCCAACTCATTAAATTTATTGAAGAGATTCCAACACTTCCCAAATTTATTGAAGAGATTCCAACTTTTCCTAAATTTATTGAAGAGATTCCAACTCTTATAAAATTTATTGAAGAGATTCCAACTCTTCCAAAATTAATTTAAGCAATTCCAACTCTTCTAGAATTATTGAAGAGATTCCAACACTCTAAAAATTACTGAGGAGATTCCAACTCGCCTCAGATTTATTGAAGAGATTCCAACTATTCTCAAATTTATTGAAAAGATTCCATCGCTTCTCAAATTTATTGAAGAGATTCCAATTCCTATAAAATTTATTGAAGAGATTCCAACTCTTCTAAGACTTATTAAGAGATTCTGACTCTTCTAAAATTTATTAAAAAGATTAGAACTCTTCTCAAGTTTATTGAAGAGATTCCAACTCTACTTATTTTACTGAAGAACTTACAACTCTTCTAAAATTTATTGAAGAGATTCCAACTCTTCTCAAATTTATTGAAGAGATTCCAACCCTTCTCAGATTTATTGAAGAGATTCCAACTCCTCAAATTTATTGAGGAGATTCCAACTCTTCTCCAATTTATTAAAGAGATTCCAACTCTTCTCAAATTTATTGAAGAGATTCCAACTCTTCTCAAATTTATTGAAGAGATTCCAACTCTTCCCAAATTTATTGAGGAGATTCCAACTCTTCTCAAATTTATTGAAGAGATTCCAACTCTTCTCAAATTTATTGAAGACATTCCAATTTTTCTCAAATTTCTTGAAGACATTCCAACTCCTCAAATTTATTGAAAAGATTCCAACTATTCTCACTTTTATTGAAGAGATTCCAACCCTTCTCAGATTTATTGAAGAGATTCCAACTCTTCTCAGAATTGTTGAAGAGATTCCAAATCTTCTCAAATTTATTGAAGAGATTCCAACTTCTCTCAAATTTATTAAAGAAATTCCAACTCTCCTCAAATTTATTGAAGAGATTCCAACTCTTCTCAGATTTATCAAAGAGATTCCAACTCTTCTCAAATTTATTGAAACGGTTCCAACTCTTCTCAAATTTATTGAAGAGATTCCAACTCTTCTCAAATTTATTGAAGAGATTCCAACTCTTCTCAAATTTATTGAGGAGATTCCAAATCTTCTCAAATTTATTGAAGACATTCCAACTCTACTCATTTTATTGAAGAACTTCCAACTCTTCTCAAATTTATTGAAGAGATTCCAACTCTTCTCAAATTTATTGAAGAGATTCCAACTCTTTTCGAATATATTGAAGAAATCTCACTTTTTTTCAGATTTATTGAAGAGATTCCAACTCTTCTCAAATTTATTGAAGAGATTCCAACTCTTCCAAAATTTATTGAAGAGATTCCAACTCTTCCAAAATTTACTGAAGAGATTCCAACTCATAAAATTTATTGAAGAGATTCCAACACTTCCCAAATTTATTGAAGAGATTCCAACTTTTCCTAAATTTATTGAAGAGATTCCAACTCTTATAAAATTTATTGAAGAGATTCCAACTCTTCCAAAATTAATTTAAGCAATTCCAACTCTTCTAGAATTATTGAAAAGATTCCAACATTCTAAAAATTACTGAGGAGATTCCAACTCGTCTCAGATTTATTGAAGAGATTCCAACTATTCTCAAATTTATTGAAAAGATTCCATCGTTTCTCAAATTTATTGAAGAGATTCCAATTCCTATAAAATTTATTGAAGAGATTCCAACTCTTCTAAGACTTATTAAGAGATTCTGACTCTTCTAAAATTTATTAAAAAGATTCCAACTCTTCTCAAGTTTATTGAAGACATTCCAACTCTACTTATTTTACTGAAGAACTTACAACTCTTCTAAAATTTATTGAAGAGATTCTAACTCTTCTCAAATTTATTGAAGAACTTCCAACCCTTCTCAGATTTATTGAAGAGATTCCAACTCCTCAAATTTATTGAGGAGATTCCAACTCTTCTCCAATTTATTAAAGAGATTCCAACTCTTCTCAAATTTATTGAAGAGATTCCAACTCTTCTCAAATTTATTGAAGAGATTCCAACTCTTCCAAAATTTATTGAGGAGATTCCAACTCTTTTCAAATTTATTGAAGAGATTCCAACTCTTCTCAAATTTATTGAAGACATTCCAATTTTTCTCAAATTTATTGTAGACATTCCAACTCTTCTCAAATTTATTGAAAAGATTCCAACTCTTCTCACATTTATTGAAGAGATTCCAACCCTTCTCAGATTTATAGAAGAGATTCCAACTCTTCTCAGATTTGTTGAAGAAATTCCAAATCTTCTCAAATTTATTGAAGAGATTCCAACTTCTCTCAAATTTATTAAAGAAATTCCAACTCTCCTCAAATTTATTGAAGAGATTCCAACAATTCTCAGATTTATCAAAGAGATTCCAACTCTTCTCAAATTTATTGAAAAGATTCCAACTCTTCTCAAATTTATTGAAGAGATTCCAACTCTTCTCAAATTTATTGAAGAGATTCCAACTCTTCTCAAATTTATTGAGGAGATTCCAAATCTTCTCAAATTTATTGAAGACATTCCAACTCTACTCATTTTATTGAAGAACTTCCAACTCTTCTCAAATTTATTGAAGAGATTCCAACTCTTCTCAAATTTATTGAAGAGATTTCAACCCTTCTCATATTTATTGAAGGGATTTCAGCTCTTAAATTTATTGAAGACATTCCAATTTTTCTCAAATTTATTGAAGAGATTCCAACTCTTCTCAAATTTATTGAAAAGATTCCAACTCTTCTCACATTTATTGAAGAGATTCCAACATTTCTCAGATTTATTGAAGAGATTCCAACTCTTCTCAGAATTATCAAAGAGATTCCAAATCTTCTCAAATTTATTGAAGAGATTCCAAGTTCTCTCAAATTTATTGAAGAGATTCCAACTCTTCTCAGATTTATTGAAGAGATTCTAACCCTTCTCAGATTTGTTGAAGAGATTCCAACTCTTCTCAGAATTATCAAAGAGATTCCAACTCTTCTCAAATTTATTGAAGAGATTCCAACTCTTCTCAGAATTATTATAGAGATTCCAACTCTTCTCAAATTTATTGAAGAGATTCCAAATCTTCTCAGATTTATCAAAGAGATTCCAACTCTTCTCAAATTTATTGAAAAGATTCCAACTCTTCTCAAATTTATTGAAGAGATTCCAACCCTTCTCAGATTTATTGAAGAGATTCCAACACTTCTCAAATTTATCGAAGAGATTCCAACTCTTCTCAAATTTATTGAAGAACTTCCAACTCTTCTCAAATTTATTGAAGAGATTCCAGTTCTACACATTTTATTGAAGAGATTCCAACTCCTCTCAAATTTATTGAAGACATTCCAGTTCTACATATTTTATTGAAGAGATTCCAACTCTTCTCAAATTTATTGAAGAGATTCCAAATCTTCTCAGATTTATTGAAGAGATTCCAACTCTTCTCAAATTTATTGAAAAGATTCCAACTCTTCTTGATTTTATTGAAGAGATTCCAACCCTTCTCAGATTTATTGAAGAGATTCCAACTTTTCTCAAATTTATCGAAGAGATTCCAGCTCTTCTCAAATTTATTGAAGAACTTCGAACTCTTCTCAAATTTATTTAAGATATTCCAGTTCTACACATTTTATTGAAGAACTTCCAACTCTTCTCAAATTTATTGAAAAGATTCCAATTATACTCATTTTATTGAAAAACTTCCAACTCTTCTCAAATTTATTGAAGAGATTCCAACTCTTCTCAAATATATTGAAGAAATCTCCCCTTTTTTCAGATTTATTGAAGAGATTCCAACTCTTCTCAAATTTATTGAAGAGATTCCAACTCTTCCAAAATTTATTGAAGAGATTCCAACTCTTCCAAAATTTATTGAAGAGATTCCAACTCATAAAATTTATTGAAGAGATTCCAACACTTCCCAAATTTATTGAAGAGATTCCAATGCTTCCCAAATTTATTGAAGAGATTCCAACTTTTCCTAAATTTATTGAAGAGATTCCAACTCTTATAAAATTTATTGAAGAGATTCCAACTCTTCCAAAATTAATTTAAGCAATTCCAACTCTTCTAGAATTATTGAAGAGATTCCAACACTCTAAAAATTACTGAGGAGATTCCAACTCGTCTCAGATTTATTGAAGAGATTCCAACTATTCTCAAATTTATTGAAAAGATTCCATCGCTTCTCAAATTTATTGAAGAGATTCCAATTCCTATAAAATTTATTGAAGAAATTCCAACTCTTCTAAGACTTATTAAGAGATTCTGACTCTTCTAAAATTTATTAAAAAGATTCCAACTCTTCTCAAGTTAATTGAAGAGATTCAAACTCTATTTATTTTACTGAAGAACTTCCAACTCTTCCAAAATTTATTAAAGAGATTCCAACTCTTCTCAGATTTATTGAAGAGATTCCAACCCTTCTCAGATTTACTGAAGAAATTCCATCTATTCTCAAATTTATTGAGGAGATTCCAACTCTTCTCAAATTTATTAAAGAGATTCCAACTCTTCTAAAATTTATTGAAGAGATTCCAACTCTTCTCAAATTTATTGAAGAGATTCCAACTCTTCTGAAATTTATTGAGAAGATTCCAACTCTTCTCAGATTTATTGAAGAGATTTTTACTCTACTCATTTTATTGAAGAACTTCCAACTCTTCTCAAATTTATTGAAGAGATTCCAACTCTTCTCAAATTTATTGAAGAGATTTCAACTCTTCTCATATTTATTGAAGGGATTGCAACTCTTCTCAAATTTATTGAAGACATTCCAATTTTTCTCAAATTTATTGAAGAGATTCCAACTCTTCTCAAATTTATTGAAAAGATTCCAACTCCTCTCAAATTTATTGAAGAAATTCCAACTCTCCTCAAATTTATTGAAAAGATTCCAACTCTTCTCAGATTTATCGAAGAGATTCCAACTGTTCTCAAATTTATTGAAAAGATTCCAACTCTTCTCAAATTTATTGAAGAGATTCCAACTCTTCTCAAATTTATTGAAGAGATTCCAAATCTTCTCAAATTTATTGAAGAGATTCCAACTCTACTCATATTATTGAAGAACTTCCAACTCTTCTCAAATTTATTGAAGAGATTCCAACTCTTCTCAAATTTATTCAAGAGATTTCACCTCTTCTCAGATTTATTGAAGGGATTCCAACTCTTCTCAAATTTATTGAAGAACTTCCAACTCTTCTGAAATTTATTGAAGAGATTCCAACTCTTCTAAAATTCATTGAAAAGATTCCAACTCTTCTCAAATTTATTGAAGAGATTCCAACCCTTCTCATATTTATTGAAGAGATTCCAACTCTTCTCAGAATTATCGAAGAGATTCCAACTCTTCTCAAATTTATTGAAGAGATTCCAACTCTTCTCAGAATTATTGAAGAGATTCCAACTCTTCTCAAATTTATTGATGAGATTCCAACTCTTCTCAGATTTATCGAAGAGATTCCAACTCTTCTCAAATTTATTGAAAAGATTCCAACTCTTCTCAAATTTATTGAAGGGATTCCAACCCTTCTCAGATTTATTAAAGATTCCAACTCTTCTCAAATTTATCGAAGAGATTCCAACTCATGTCAAATTTATTGAAGAACTTCCAACTCTTCTCAAATTTATTGAAGAGATTCCACTTCTACACATTTTATTGAAGAACTTCCAACTCTTCTCAAATTTATTGAAGAGATTCCAACTCTTCTCAAATTTATTGAAGAGGTTCCAACTCTACTCATTTTATTGAAGAATTTCCAACTCTTCTCAAATTTATTGAAGAGATTCCAACTCTTCTCAAATTTATTGAAGAGATTCCAACTTTTCTCAGATTTATTGAAGGGATTCCAACTCTTCTCAAATTTATTGAAGAGATTCCAACTCTTCTCAAATTTATTGAAGAAATTCCAACTCTTCTCAAATTTATTGAAAAGATACCAAGTCTTCTCAAATTTATTGAAGAGATTCCAACCCTTCTCAGATTTATTGAAGAGATTCCAACTCTTCTCAGAATTATCGAAGAGATTCCAACTCTTCTCAAATTTATTGAAGAGATTCCAACTCTTCTCAGAATTATTGAAGAGCATCCAACTCTTCTAAAATTTATTGAAGAGATTCCAACTCTTCTCAAATATATTGAAGAAATCTCACCTTTTTTCAGATTTATCGAAGAGATTCCAACTCTTCTCAAATTTATTGAAAAGATTCTGACTCTTCTCAAATTTATTGAAGAGATTCCAAACCTTCTCAGATTTATTGAAGAGATTCCAACTCTTCTCAAATTTATCGAAGAGATTCCAACCCTTCTCAAATTTATTGAAGAACTTCCAACTCATAAAATTTATTGAAGAGATTCCAACTCTTCCAAAATTTATAGAAGATATTCCAACTCTTCTAAAATTGTTGAAGAGATTCCAACTCTTCCCAAATTTATTGAAGAGATTCCAATGCTTCCCAAATTTATTGAAGAGATTCCAACTTTTCCAAAATTTATTGAAGAGATTCCAACTCTTATAAAATTTATTGAAGAGATTCCAACTCTTCCAAAATTTTTCTAAGCAATTCCAACTATTCTAGAATTATTGAAGATATTCCAACACTAAAATTTACTGAGGATATTCCAACTCTTCTCAAATTTATTGAAGAGATTCCAGCTCATCTCAGATTTATTGAAGAGATTCCAACTCTTCTCAAATATATTGAAAATATTCCATCGCTTCTCAAATTTGTTGAAGAAATTCCAATTCCAATAAAATTTATTGAAGATATTCCAACTCTTCTAAGATTTATTAATAGATTCTGACTCTTCTAAAATTTATTAAAAAGATTGCAACTCTTCTCAAGTTTACTGAAGAGATTCCAACTCAACTCATATTACTAAAGAAATTCCAACTCTTCTAAATTTTTTTTGAAGAGATTCCAACTCTTCTCAGATTTAGTGAAGAGATTCCAACCCTTCTCAGATTTATTGAAGAGATTCCATCTCTTCTCCAATTTATTGAGGAGATTCCAACTCTTCTCAAATTTATTAAAGAGATTCTAACTCTTGCAAAATTTATTGAAGAGATTCCAACTCTCCTCAAATTCATTGAAGAGATTCCAACTATTCTCACATTTATTGAGGAGATTCCAACTCTTCCCAAATTTATTGAAGAGATTCCAACTCTACTCATTTTATTGAAGAACTTCCAACTCTTCTCAAATTTATTGAAGAGATTCCAACTCTTCTCAAATTTATTGAAGAGATTTCAACTCTTCACATATTTATTGAAGGGATTCCAACTCTTTTCAAACTTATTGAAGACATTCCAATTTTTCTCAAATTTATTGATGAGATTTCAACTCTTCTCAAGTTTATTGAAAAGAATCCAACTCTTCTCACATTTATTGAAGAGATTCCAACCCATCTAAGATTTATTGAAGAGATTCCAACTCTTCTCAGAATTATCGAAGAGATTCCAAGTCTTCTCAAATTTATTGAAGAGATTCCAACTCTACTCATATTATTGAAGAGATTCCAACTCTTTTCAAATTTATTGAAGAGATTCCAACTCTTCTCAAATTTATTGAAAAGATTCCAACTCTTCTCAAATTTATTGAAGAGATTCCAACTATTCTCACATTTATTGAGGAGATTCCAACTCTTCTCAAATTTATTGAAGAGATTCCAACTCTACTCATATTATTGAAGAACTTCCAACTCTTCTCAAATTTATTGAAGAGATTCCAACTCTTTTCAAATTTATTGAAGAGATTTCACCTCTTCTCAGATTTATTGAAGGGATTCCAACTCTTCTCAAATTTATTGAAGAACTCCCAACTCTTCTCAAATTTATTGAAGAGATTCCAACTCTTCTCCAATTTATTGAAAAGATTCCAACAATTCTCAAATTTATTGAAGAGATTCCAACCCTTCTCAGATTTGTTGAAGAGATTCCAACTCTTCTCAGAATTATTGAAGAGATTCCAACTCTTCTCAAATTTATTGAAGAGATTCCAACTCTTCTCAGAATTATTATAGAGATTCCAACTCTTCTCAGATTTAATGAAGAGATTCCAACTCTTCTCAGATTTATCAAAGAGATTCTAACTCTTCTCAAATTGATTGAAAAGATTCCAACTCTTCTCAAATTTATTGAAGAGATTCCAATCCTTCTCAGATTTATTGAAGAGATTTCAACTCTTCTCAAATTTATCGAAGAGATTCCAACTCTTCTCAAATTTATTGAAGAACTTCCAACTCTTCTCAAATTTATTGAAGAGATTCCAGTTGTACACATTTCATTGAAGAGATTCCAACTCTTCTCAAATTTATTGAAGAGATTCCAGTTCTATATATTTTATTGAAGAACTTCCAACTCTTCTCAAATTTATTGAGGAGATTCCAACTCTTCTCAAATTTATTGAAGAGATTCCAACTCTACTCATTTTATTGAAGAACTTCCAACTCTTCTCAAATTTATTGAAGAGATTCCAACTCTTCTCAAATTTATTGAAGAGATTTCACCTCTTCTCAGATTTATTGAAGGGATTCCAATTCTTCTCAAATTTATTGAAGAGATTCCAACTCTTCTCAAATTTATTGAAGATATTCCAACTCTTCTCAAATTTATTGAAAAGATACCAACTCTTCTCAAATTTATTGAAGAGATTCCATCCCTTCTCAGTTTTATTGAAGAGATTCCAACTCTTCTCAGAATTATTGAAGAGATTCCAACTCTTCTCAAATTTATTGAAGAGATTCCAACTCTTCTCAGAATTATTGAAGAGATTTCAACTCTTCTCAAGTTTATTGAAGAGATTCCAACTCTTCTCAGATTTATCGAAGAGAGTCCAACTCTTCTCAAATTTATTGAAAAGATTCCAACTCTTCTCAAATTTATTGAAGAGATTCCAACCCTTCTCAGATTTATTGAAGAGATTCCAACTTTTCTCAAATTTATCGAAGAGATTCCAACTCTTCTCAAATTTATTGAAGAACTTCGAACTCTTCTCAAATTTATTGAAGAGATTCCAGTTCTACACATTTTATTGAAGAACTTCCAACTCTTCTCAAATTTATTGAAGAGATTCCAACTTTACTCATTTTATTGAAGAACTTCCAACTCTTCTCAAATTTATTGAATAGATTCCAACTCTTCTCAAATATATTGAAGAAATTTCACCTTTTTTCAGATTTATTGAAGAGATTCCCACTCTTCCCAAATTTATTGAAGAGATTCCAACTCTTCCAAAATTTATTGAAGAGAGTCCAACTCTTCCAAAATTTATTGAAGAGATTCCTACTCATAAAATTTATTGAAGAGATTCCAACTCTTGAAAAATTTATTGAAGAGATTCCAACTCTTCTAAAATTGAAGAGATTCCAATGCTTCCCAAATTTATTGAAGAGATTCCAACGCTTCCCAAATTTATTGAAGAGATTCCAACTTTTCCCAAATTTATTGAAGAGATTCCAACTCTTATGAAATTTATTGAAGAGATTCCAACTCTTCCATAATTTATTTAAGCAATTCCAAGTCTTCTAGAATTATTGAAGAGATTCCAACACTCTAAAATTTACTGAGGAGATTCCAACTCTTCTCAAATTTATTGAAGAGATTCCAGCTCGTCTCAGATTTATTGAAGAGATTCCAACTCTTCTCAAATTTATTGAAAAGATTCCATCGATTCTCAAATTTATTGAAGAGATTCCAATTCCTATAAAATTTATTGAAGAGATTCCAACTCTTCTAAGATTTATTAAGAGATTCTGACTCTTCTAAAATTTATTAAAAAGATTCCAACTCTTCTCAAGTTTATTGAAGAGATTCCAACTCTTCTCAGATTTAGTGAAGAGATTCCAACCCATCTCAGATTTATCGAAGAGATTCCATCTCCTCAAATTTATTGAGGAGATTCCAACTCTTCTCAAATTTATTAAAGAGATTCCAACTCTTCTCAAATTTATTGAAGATATTCCAACTCTTCTCAAATTTATTGAAGAGATTCCAACTCTTCTCAAATTTATTGAGGAGATTCCAACTCTTCTCAAATTTATTGAAGAGATTCCAACTCTTCTTAAATCTATTGAAGACATTCCAATTTTTCTCAAATTTATTGACGAGATTCCAACTCTTCTCAAATTTATTGAAAAGATTCCAACTCTTCTCACATTTATTGAAGAGATTCCAACCCTTCTCAGATTTATTGAAGAGATTCCAACCCTTCTCAGATTTATTGAAGAGATTCCAACTCCTCTCAGAATTGTCGAAGAGATTCCAAATCTTCTCAAATTTGTTGAAGAGATTCTAACTTCTCTCAAATTTATTGAAGAGATTCCAACTCTTCTCAAATTTATTGAAGAGATTCCAACTCTTCTCAAATTTATCAAAGAGATTCCAACTCTTCTCAAATTTATTGAAAAGATTCCAACTCTTCTCAAATTTATTGAAGAGATTCCAACTCTTCTCAAATTTATTGAAGAGATTCCAACTCTTCTCAAATTTATTGAGGAGATTCCAACTCTTCTCAAATTTATTGAAGAGATTCCAACTTTACTCATTTTATTGAAGAACTTCCAACTCTTCTCAAATTTATTGAAGAGATTCCAACTTTTCTCAAATTTACTGAAGAGATTTCAACCCTTCTCATATTTATTGAAGGGATTCCAATTCTTCTCAAATTTATTGAAGACATTCCAATTTTTCTCAAATTTATTGAAGAGATTCCAACTCTTCTCAAATTTATTGAAAAGATTCCAACTCTTCATACATTTATTGAAGAGATTCCAACCCTCCTCAGATTTATTGAAGAGATTCCAACTCTTCTCAGAATTATCGAAGAGATTCCAAATCTTCTCAAATTTATTGAAGAGATTCCAACTCTTCTCAAATTTATTGAAGAGATTCCAACTCTTCTCAAATTTATTGAAGAGATTCCAACTCTTCTCAAATTTATCAAAGAGATCCCAACTCTTCTCAAATTTATTGAAAAGATTCCAACTCTTCTCAAATTTATTGAAGAGGTTCCAACTCTTCTAAAATTTATTGAAGAGATTCCAACTCTTCTCAAATTTATTGAAGAGATTCCAACTTTACTCATTTTATTGAAGAACTTCCAACTCTTCTCAAATTTATTGAAGAGATTCCAACTCTTCTCAAATATATTGAAGAAATTTCACCTTTTTTCAGATTTATTGAAGAGATTCCCACTCTTCCCAAATTTATTGAAGAGATTCCAACTCTTCCAAAATTTATTGAAGAGAGTCCAACTCATAAAATTTATTGAAGAGATTCCAACTCTTCCAAAATTTATTGAAGAGATTCCAACCCTTCTAAAATTGTTGAAGAGATTCCAACGCTTCCCAAATTTACTGAAGAGATTCCAACGCTTCCCAAATTTATTGAAGAGATTCCAACTCTTCAGAAATTTATTAAAGAGATTCAACTCATAAAATTTATTGAAGAGATTCCAACTCTTCCAAAATTTATTTAAGCAATTCCAACTCTTATAGAATTATTGAAGAGATTCCAACACTCTAACATTTACTGAGGAGATTCCAACTTTTCTCAAAATCATTGAAGAGATTCCAGCTCGTCTCAGATTTATTGAAGAGATTCCAACTCTTCTCAAATTTATTGAAGAGATTCCAACTCTCCTCAAATTTATTGAGGAGATTCCAACTCATCTCAAATTTATTGAAGAGATTCCAATTCTACTTATTTTATTGAAGAACTTCCAACTCCTCTCAAATTTATTGAAGAGATTTCAACTCTTCTCAGATTTATTGAAGGGATTCTAATTTTTCTCAGATTTATGTATTCTGATTCTCATTTCCAGATGACGCCTCGTTTCTCTTCCTTTTTATATAGAGTTTCGTCGCACTTCCATGCAAAAGCTTTGCATCTGCTGTATATAAAAATTATTCTATCATTTCAAAGCCGAAATATCGTTGTCATTCCCGAGTTGACCAGGTTCCTTGCTTCCACTGGTGATCTATCTTAGTTTACTTTTATCTGGGGATCTCTTCTCACGAACTCTAGGGAATAGAAAGGAACTGCTTGCAAAGACTATTGTTCAAGAGAGGGTCTGGCAGAAGGAAAGCATTTTTAGCTTTCTCTCCCCGTAGTTTGCTTCAGGTTACGTACTTCAATGGGCTGTTTCAGTTGTCTTTAAATCTCAACTGGCCTTGAACGGCTGCGGCAAAGCCCCTTGTTGTTGTGGCAACAGCAGGCTGTCACAACATCACACAAGTGTGACAGAATGAATATAATCTCAACTAATTAACCAAAGGTTTATGTAGTTAAGATTATATTTACTGATACGCCATGGCCTGCAAGAAATAGCAGCTAAACCTATTGAACTGGCGATAAGTGAACTTCAGGTGGATATCTCCGAAATGAAAATTTCTTGCTGAGGACAATGCCCCTCGAAGTGTTCAAACAAGGTATGACCCTGTATAGGATATCATTGACGGGAGGTTCCAGTTCACGACTATCGCCTTTCAATAGAAAAGCAATGCATTTCCTGGAATATGGATAACTGTAACCCGAATGGATCTGCTTACATTCCCAATGTATTTCGTTGACACAGCTGTGTTATTAACATTATTCTCTGTCTGTCTGTCTGTCTTTCTGTTTGTCTGTCTTTCTCTCTTTCTCTCTCTATATTACAAATTTATGTGGTAAGGAAAGAGAGAGAGAGAGAGAGAGAGAGAGAGAGAGAGAGAGAGAGAGAGAGAGAGAGAGAGAGAGAGAGAGATTTTCTAACCTACTCTCTAACCCAGCATTTCATCAATTATCAGTAGAAGTGAGACCCTGAATGGTCCTCAGAACTAACTGGCCTCAGATGTATCTGCCGGAGAGTTGAACCCAAGTTCCGGAACGTTTCGTTTTGCTCTTCTGGTCATCTTCCATTCCTCTACCCTGCATGAAAGAATAATTGCCTTTCTCTTCATATAAACCATTCCCCCACCCCTACCCCCTTTCATCTCTCTCTCTCTCCTCTCTCTCTCTCTCTCTCTCTCTCTCTCTCTCTCTCTCTCTCTCTCTCTCTCTTTATATACCATCATCGATCCAGTCTGAAAGCGTTCATCAAGATAAAATATCCTTTCCCATCCCGCTCTACTGCCACTGAACCCTAGTTATCTTTGGGGTAGAAAAATAGATAGATCGATTAGGTAAAGTGTATTTCATACAGATATTCTTAGACTCTTTCCAGATCTGAAGCTGCGCAGAAAATTAGCTTTAACGAGGTTTCACTTGCATACTTAATGATTAAGTATAAATGCAAGCTCACTTTAAGCATAGACATAGTTTCTCAAACACTGAAGCAAGCATGCAATGATAGTTTCAGTGCAAATGTTGTTGGATCGGCTTGAAAGCGTAGCTTCAGGGAAATGGAAATAGTGAGTGCTTTGCTATTAGGGGTTGCATTAATAGTCAGCCCCTGCGGACAATTTCATCTCATTTGTATACAAGAGGAATTCCACGCACCAGAGATCATTGTGTCAGTTGGTGTTTGGTTGGGTTATGGAAACACGCTCTTGCATCTGCAAATGCGTGGAGGCATCTTTTGCTGTATCGCTAGGAAGTTTCTTTGTGTATGGTAGGTCCCTCACTTCTTATTCGGTTTTACGCAGAAAAAAAATTGCACTTCCAGTCACACCATAAAATCTGCAGATGCTAATGTTTAACAGTTGTTGCTTTTTTAATTTAACACCAAACAGAAGTGTATTTTACCAATCATGAGTTTTCTGAATTATTATTGTTATCATTCAAATGATGAACCCTATTCATATGGAACAAGCCCACAGGGGCCACTGACTGGAAATTCAAGCTTCTAAAGAATATGATGCCCATTAGAAAGAAGTAACAGAAGGTAATGGGAAATATAGAAAGAAAGAAAGAAAGAAGAGATCACTTATCAATAAAGGAAAATGCAACTGATCATACCACTGCGATACCATCTATATATATATATATATATATATATATATATATATATATATATATATATATATATATATATATATATATATATATATATGTGTGTGTGTGTGTGTGTGTGTGTGTGTGTATGTATATATGTAATATATGTATATATATATATATATATATATATATATATATATATATATATATATATATATATATATATATATATATATATATATATATATATATATATATATATATATATATATATATATATATATATATATATATATATATATATATATTTGTGTGTGCGTGTGTATGTATACAGATAGATAGATAGATATAAAACATAATACATTTTACGAGACTTCCCCGAAAGCTCGACCCACAGTACTGGCGGAGGCCAACCCGAGAATTTATTAAAATTTGCTCGTTGTGATGATGGCTGATGTCCCAGAAAGGAGAAATAATACCTACATCCTCGAAAATTTGCACTATTCCAACGTTACAACTTTTATCATTCAGTGTGGAAGATGGTTTCTCTCGCGATTATTTGCGCTCTGTAGTTTATAAGATACATGTGCACATGTGTATATATGTGTGCATTTATTTGTGTCCTTGTGTCTGAGTGTGCGTAAATACGTACGTAAACGTTTGCGTGAATCTGTGCTTGCTGCAAGATATTACAATACATCCCATATCTAATGAATATTTCAACGTAAAATAATAACTGTACGCTTATCGTATTTCAATATACTGATTACCAACTTTTCAAACGAAAGACTAATTTCAGTTCCCTGAATTCATTTCTGATGATTTTCCTTCTGATTGGCAAGTTTTATCCAGCGCTAAAATCCATTCCATGTTAATGACTTTTTGTCCAGGGAATGCGCTCCGAAGCCTAATTACCTTTGGAAATAGTAATTACCATTTGATTAATTATGCATGCATCACAACCATTGCATAATGCTGGAACTATCCACCTCTAATATTAAGATGTGTAATTCAAATGTTTCTTTCGATGTATCCTTTTTCACCTTCTTTCCTTCTTCTCTTCTCTCTCTCTCTCTCTCAACGATTGAGGAGCGGAAAAAGAAGAGAAAAGAAGAGAAAACGCGTCCACTTGGATCATGAGAAGAGAGCGAGGGAAAGTTTAGCTTGCCGGTCCTCCTTTGGCTTCCGGAACAAGACCAGGCAGAGGGAAAGGAGCCACAAAGGGAACACGAGGGAATGAAATGAAAAAAAATGGGAGTGAGAAAGTCTTATTATGAAGCGTCATTCAGCCTTTCTTTGTCCTGAATGGCCAAAGACAAGTGTAAAAGAAGGCACTATGTGCTTTCCGAAAAAAAAAAAAAAAGCATAGAGGGTCCCGAAGGAAAATTCACAAAAACTACAGTTTCTATGATTGACGTCATTGGAAGTGTTGTCCTCCATAGAGCCTTCAATAATATATGTATATATATATAAATATATATATATATATATATATATATATATATATATATATATATATATATATATATATATATATATATATATATATATATATATATATATATATATATATATATATATATATATATATATATATATATATATATATATATATATATATATATATATATATAAATGTATGTATGTATGTATGTATGTATGTATGTATATATATGAATGAATTTTATCACATCACCGTGATTCATAAATAGGATTTAAGCTACAAACGTCCTTTAATATCCAATTCGCTCCGCCTCGGAAATGATATATTTTCATATGTTACCCGAATGGGAATTTCTTTACTTGATAACACGAGACAACGAACTTACTATCAACTAAAAAATTCCCCTTCGGTTAACAGACATGAAATTATATTATTTCCGAGGTAGAGCGAATTGGATATTAAAGGACATTTGCTGCTTAATGCTTATATATATATATATATATATATATATATATATATATATATATATATATATATATATATATATATATATATATATATATATATATATATATATACTGTATACATATTTGACGTCATCTAAAGTAAGAGATTACCACATTGTTTCTAAATAGACACTCTCTCTCTCTCTCTCTCTCTCTCTCTCTCTCTCTCTCTCTCTCTCTCTCTCTCTCTCTCTCTCATCGTTACCACTACCCCTGTTGCAGTGTGATTTGAGTATAAGACAATTACATTCAGTTATTGCATTTATTGTTGTTCTCGCCTTTTCTGGTATTTCATCAGTACTTGTAGCCATCTTGAGACACTGCAACGTTTTCCTCTTTTATAACTCAGCGTTCTGAATGTATAGTTATCGGATCATATATCTAATGGTAAGCATTATGTAAGTTCGATTCACATAGCTGAAGCAGCGGGAGAAGTGGTAACAGAGAGAGAGAGAGAGAGAGAGAGAGAGAGAGAGAGAGAGAGAGAGAGAGAGAGAGAAATGCTTTATGAAAAAAATGTGGTAATTCTCCCTTTCTGATTCATATAAAAAAAAAAATTCAGCTATTGAAAATTAAAACCGCAGAGGCTTGATACAGCTGTCATCGATTACCCACAGCTGAAATCTTTGAATGCTCAACAGACTCTGCAATTCTTATAACTTAAACTCCGCACGTTGCAAAGATTTAAAAGGAAAAATGGCCTTGCAAAAAGCGTCAGACAATTTGTATATCCAACCAAAGATTCGAGGAAAAGGTTTGTCAGGTTTTTAGACTTTCTAACTGATTTCTTGAAGAAGATTGATGGCGGTAAATGATGCGCCGGTTTTTTACCTCTCCTGATTTTTTCGCATTCTAATTTGAGACATTTTGCGGTTAGACTTCGTTTTAGTGCACAAGCAAGTAACAATAGCTTGTTTCCTTATTTTGAGGATTCTCAGAAGTTAAGGTGGACTTTACTTTCTCTTTGTTCGTCCTTTCCAGCAAGTCTCTTGAACTCACAAAACAGTGGCGCCTTAAGCATTCGGTTTTCTCGGAAGGGTTATTGTAGCCTTCCAAGTAACAGCAGACTTTGATTTTAGGAAGAATCACTGCAGCCCTTGACTTATGAAGTCTCATTTTTTCATCCCCAGGCATCTAAAGCCTATCATGCATCCTTCTCTCATAAACAGACTGTTATGGATCAAGAACTCATAACTGCATATAGCAGACTTACTCTAACACGAGAGAGAGAGAGAGAGAGAGAGAGAGAGAGAGAGAGAGATAAAAATGTTGATCCTTCAAAATCAGGGGAAATTAGTTGATATGAACATTAACGATGCTGTTTCCATGAAATGAGCATTGGGGAAAACAAGCATAAACCAAGAGAAGTACAATCCAAAAGGCAAGAGCATTTGATACTTTAAGCAGAAGTACAAAATCATTGCGAGTTTCCTCTTGCCTTAAAATTGAAGCTGATCTGAATCTAACTGAAGGGACGAAAATTGCTATTTATTTATAAAGTTCATAATAGGAAATCATTCATTACTGGAGAAAGGGTAAGCAGAGTTCGGCTATGGGGAAAAAATTGGCATATCGTTGAAAAGTCTGAGAGACATTACAAGAGGGAAAGGTTCCCACGTGTCATTTGTAAGCAGATTTTAAAGTTACTATCATATGTCATTAGTACATAGAGTGAATATTTCTCCTATGGATTCCTAAAGGAACCTTGAAATTGAATGACTCTTGATGCAATTACAGCTTAGCTGAGTTATCTGTTACCAATTACTGGCAAATTTAGCGTCGTCTGCTAATTTGCATTTAGATTCGTTATCGAACATTCCCTGAGTTTGATGAGCGGGAAGCCTTCGTGAAAAGACAGACCAGAAATGGGAATACATATTACAACATATGTATGTTTTACTTAATTATGTATTTGGATACTGATTTGTTTATCCATCCTATGGCCATACCAGCAAGGGTATTTGCCTCTGCCATTCAAACTATTGATTAAGGGGCAGAGATGTTGCGCTGTCAACTACAACAGAAATAAATCAGTCAGATGATTTATCATAGGGTTTTGGGAATATAGGGTTTGGTTCTAGGGGCTTATGCCAAAGCCTGTCTAAAACCACAGAGATCAGGAGTAATGGCAATAGAGTTACCACAGAGGAAGACCAGATTAAGTAACAGGTAATCTTATCTTGCTCACCGGAATCCAAACTGACCATCCGCGAGATGTCTCTCAGAATCAGAGTCTGAGGTGAGGCTGTGAACTGAGGAGGTTTCAAAAACGATCAAAGCTAAAAAACCTTCTTTCAAGATGATATTTTGTGACCGATGGAAGACCTTGAACCGAATATTGTTTCACGTTATCAGAGGGAAAACTTGTTTTAATCACAGAGTGAATGGCACAAGTTGTAACTACTTAGAATACTTGTCAGAAACATGAAGCCAATCCATTATTATAAAATAACTTTAACTCGATTAGCTGGTTGATAAATATTGTATACATATAGTCATTTCCATCTTTTAACCAGCGAGGAGTTAAAGAATGACCGGTTTGAAGTCGCATTCAGTGAATGAATGGAATAATGATTTATTTGGAACCTTTAAAACAAGAGAATCCAAAGGAATCCGAGGAGATCGATTGGACTTCATTGTATGATATATGGTAATCTTGTGTCATATTAGTTGCAGGCTGAAAGTTTAATTCTGTCAACTGAAAAGAAACACTATCTGGTTTTTTTCTCATCTAAATCTCATGTTTTTCTTTTTATTTTTCCAGCAGAACAGAGGTGTATCTCGAGTCATTTTTCTTGAAATGACGAAAAGAAAAGACGATTATTCTTCTTAATTTGGTTTGCTTACTGAAATAATAATGATCACTGACGTTCTCAGTCATTTTGTAAAAAGAAATTTCAGCAAAAATTCCTCCGGTAGATACTTAAAGATTCTTCTGCTCTGTTTATGGGATAATGATGGAAAGCCTTTTCCTGACGTTTGAGTGTGAGGGTTCATGCGTTTTGGGTTCATCAGTTCCTCTCTGAAATAGGGCTAGCCATGACCCAGTTGAAAGAGGACCCAACACATTAACTGTTTTCTCATTTTTTGAAGAACAACTCTCGTTCGACCAGAAAAGCAGAAGTTTTAACATCGTTTTTCCCTTCCTGCGTTCATGGAATTCAACTCCATATGATCAGGAAAACGAAAGATGGACAGTGCTGAAATAAAAAAAAAAACTCAGCCCAATTCTTCTTACAACCTTTCTTGAAATCCAAGTAAGCTGATAAAGGCACCATTTGTGTCCTAATTATGTTTGCTAATCACGTATTCATTGCCTAATGACTGTTTAATGAGCAATCAGGACTCTAAAAAGGACTTCAAGAGGTTTCGATATCTAGGGGGGAAAGCTCTCTTCATGGAATAACGGTGCATAGTAAGGAAAATTTGAGTCTACAGTATGTTTGTGCTTATTTGCATTAATAATTAAATTCTCCAAATCCTAAGAGAGGGTGACTTAAAAAAGAGAGTAGGCGCTGCCCCACTCACTCTTTCCCGCCAGTTCAAGGAAGAAGATTACTTTGCGTGGAATCATTCCAGCACCACGGCCACCTGAAACAGTTCCACTGATACAAGTGATCGAACGAATGTGATTCCCAAGACTCATTTCAAGCGCTGCTTCTTTCGCTTCTGTTTTCAGAGCCCTCGCCTGCTTCCTTGATATCAGGGGAGCTTTCTCCCGACATTTAAGCATCTATGAAGCGCTGGTTTTGGCGGTGATATTCTGCCAAGTGATGTGAGTACAATCTTAAACATCAATTATAATGATGTTTGACATGAATGAAAGAATGATGAATGACATGAACGAAAGAACGAAATGAAATTGGTTTTCTGAGTTCCCTGTCTTATTTCAAGTTGGAATGTAAGAGAGAGAGAGAGAGAGAGAGAGAGAGAGAGAGAGAGAGAGAGAGAGAGAGAGAGAGAGAGAGAGTTTCAGACCTACCGTACACTCCAACCCAATATTCCGTCACTATTAACAGAAGTGGCACCCTGACCCTGACTGGTGCTGCCCAGAACTAAGATTCCTCCCAAGTGAATTTGAAGGCGAGTCGGACCTCAGTTCAGGTGCCCCCAGCTCTCCTCCTCCGACCATCTGCCATTGTTCTGTTCTCTTCCTGTTCTGGGTGAGGAGCGATGGGAGTTCTCTCTTTGCATGTACAGTACATGTCTTGTACATTATTATGATAGCCATGTTGCTGCTAATGCCTATTTCTTGCTTGCAGTCTGTTTAACACTGATACTCTCCTCTCTCTCTCTCTCTCTCTCTCTCTCTCTCTCTCTCTCTCTCTCTCTCTCAAAAAACATACAAAGGGCGGACGTCAAATCCAATTTTGTGCCTGAGTATTCCCAGAGACACCGCAGCCGAATCCATCTGCAGAAAAAATGAAATTGGTTCCAATACTTCACAAGGCAAACGCTCTGTAAAACTGATCCTATAAAAACGATGGCTGACTCAATTGTTCGTTTACCCGAGAGACAGACTGACAAATAAAAAAATTAACAGAGAAGACAGAAGCAATTTTAATTATAAAGCAAAAGAAAAATGCTTCAGACCCTCTCATTCATTTCAGTTTCTGTATCTACTTGAACATGCTCACTCTGGGAATGAAATAAAATAAAAAAGATCAGATCAGGAGAAGACTAAAACTGGCAGAGACAGGGCTCATTTCGGTATGAATGTGTAAAAAAGGAATTTCATGGTCGCAAACAGCCATTTGTATCTTTTCCATACCAACCCAAATCATCCTTCTGAATAAATACAAGCAGTGTTTGTAAGAGGACGCAGCTGTCTATTTTAGTTTTCTGTAAAGGAAAACTATCGAGATGGTTTTCTGTCTGACCGTCCGCCTTCAGATCTTAAAACTACTGGGGCTAGAGGGCTGCAAATTGGTATGTTGATCATCCACCCTCCAATCATCAAACCTACCAAATTGGGCCCCTCTAGCCTCAGTATTTTTAATTTTATGTTCGTGTGTGTGTGTGTTTCTCTCTCTATGTATGTATGTATGTATATATATATATATATATATATATATATATATATATATATATATATATATATATATATATATATTTATATATATTTGCATGTATTGTGTGTATATTCTGAGAGAGAGAGAGAGAGAGAGAGAGAGAGAGAGAGAGAGAGAGAGAGAGAGAGAGAGAGAGAGAAAGCAGAACCTGGTATATCTACGTTACCTTATTTCTTTCCTTGTTTACTTTATATTTTTATATGTGATGTATGTCTTCCAGAGCTTTAGTTTAATCTGTTTTTAGTGCATTATTTACCATATATGAAACTCTCCTCTCAAACAATGTTTTTTTTTATATAACGCCTTATGGTCCCATAACCACAATGGTTCGTAGTACAATAAGGTTTCAAAAGTAATCCCAGGGCATTCGTCGTTTCATGCTCTTAACTGTTCTTTGTCGTCTGAATCTTTTCTATTGCTCAAGTGGGCATTTATGATATCCTACATTCATGTTTTGTCATTGTTGCTGAGAAATAATTGGATGAAACTTTAGGAACTCATCAGTTTCAAGTTACTGCCCTCTGGCTCCCTTTAATTGCACACGGCATTCCTTTCTAGGAGAACTGGAAGACTACAATAAGACTCACAGCCCATAGGTAGTGGATGTCTTACCTTGGAGGAAAAGTCGTTAGGGAACTAAAATTGCCGGATAAGGGAAAGGGAGCGAAATGCTTTTGGCAATGTCAGATTTGTTTGTGATTTAACTTTAAACAAGTCACAAAAATTTACGAGGCTTGGAAAATGATGATCTCGTCAAGGAGGTGTTAACAATAAACTGCTGACTGAGGAGTCACGGGGAGCGCTAAAGAGATAAGATCATGCACGTGTGCTCGCGCGCCGTGTGTATGCGCGGGTTTGCATGAGATTGTGACAGCGTAATGATGTCCATAATTATATGGGGTTTTAATCTCATTTATGAACCTAACAATGATCCATGCAGATCTTACTTTAAATACTTTCGCTGTGACTAGAGACTACAAAAAGGTGAGAAAATCATAATTAAACTTGATTTCTTTTGTAGTTGTCACAATTAACTTCCTTCGTTTCATGACATTCAGTCTGTCAAACCAAGTGGAGCACTTTCGGTCATCAGGCGCTCAAGAAAGGGAAAAGAGGGAGTCGGGTGGTTGGACACCCGGATGAAGAGCTCCAGAAAATAAAAGAAAAGTGCACAGATCTAAAGGTGGAATTGGGAAAAGTCACAGTTGCACTAAGAAGTAGCAGTTAGAGAGGTTGAACACCAAGTCTGAAGAAAGAAAGTGAAAAAGCTAAAGATTGGGTGCAGCTAATGGCCAAAGGGACGATGCAAACCCCCTTCAGTAATGCCTACAATACACCACGTTAGGATGCGCTGACGGCTCTATCCCCCTATTCGTCAATTTAAAAAAAACCACATTAATTAGGCTTCCTCATTCCAATACCCTGCATCGAAGGGATAAGGAACTCCCAGTTCTTGTTCTCAGGCAGCGATTGCATTATTTTGTTGTAAAGTTAGAACAATTTCTACTTGAGGTTTTGTAGGTAACACCAAAAATCTTATTTCAATTTGGGTTCACTTTCCTCATTATCAAGTGAGAATTTTTCCAACGACAGTTTTTATCTGTTTCGGTCACTGTTTGTTCACGCGAATCCAATGTTATGCAAACACATTTTTGGAAATGATAAGGATCTCAAATATATTCATCTTAGTCCTGTTTTCATAAGCAAAATAATACTTCCTTTTACAGCAAACCCTTCGTTACAAGAATTAATGGATTAAGTTAACAAATTTACATAACGAATCTAGCGCTAAGAATAAACTCACTGAAGATACTAGACGCTAATTAGGGCATAATGCAGGAAATCTTATTTGATGCCAACGAAAACATGTTTTCAGTCATCGCGTTTTCTCATCAGATTTTTGTCCTTGAA
>JANJGK010000042.1:25471505-25476505 GCA_039081455.1 Macrobrachium rosenbergii
TACTCATATCTGGTTGAAGAGACTCGTCGATTCCATATATACACTTCAGCCTTATGAGCAATAAACGTTAAAACAGTCTGCTGTGACGGCGAACATTGTTCTGTTTCAATTCCAGTTCAGTCAGAATGATCTGAATTCCACAGGAATATGGCAGTATAAACAATTACAGACATATATCCTTCTCCGTGGCAAGGGGGTTTAGCTTAACCGGGCCGTAACCTCTAGTATTTGGGTTCGAATTCCAAGTACAACGATTTTTTCTTTTGGGTTCTTTGAAAGCTGCAAATAAGGATCCTGTTTGGTTTTCTGCTTCGAATTATTTTATAATGATATGTGTGAATGGCATATCCACCAATATGAAATGGCTTCTAAGTATGGAGACGGTGTTTGGTGAGTCAGGAGAGAGAGAGAGAGAGAGAGAGCGTACCTCCACCCAACTAGTTTGGACGCGGCAACGCTATTCCCGATTTCAGACTGGTTCACAACAGAATGAGGCTTCCTTATCGGAAAAGTTTTATCTGCCTCATAAATCAGCTTCATTTAAGATAATCGTAACTGCTCTAAATCTCTGATAATTAGCCATTGACCAGAGGCACGATCCTTTGTATCAGGGGAGATACAACACTGGATGTCCAGGTCCTGTTGCACATAATATAAGCTGTTATTATTATGCATCTGATCGAACTGTTTAGCTCAGATTCGGGATTCTTATCGTTACCAATGATACATTACTATACTGTGGCCAGAAATAATAAGTGAAAAGCCACGATTATGTAAATTTTTGTTCATATACATAATTCTGTATTTTCACTTCTTATATATATATATATATATATATATATATATATATATATATATATATATATATATATATATATATATCGTTAGAGGAAGGCCGCATTATGAAAGAGAAGGATCATAAAAACAACTTTCTTTCTTGATATTAGAATTACAAAGTACTGCCAGCTGGAGCAATAACTGAAGAGCTTCTTTGTAGGTGTTTGAAGAGGCTAATGTTATGGAAGCTGTCTTTCAAAGGGTTTCATGTACGATTCAGCAGTTGAGGTTTGGAAGAGGCAGTCAACGACGCGATCTTATCGCTCTGGAGTCACCCTCGTCAGGGAAATGGTTGGACGTTTGAATGAGATAATTAGACGTGGTGTGGCGTGCGTTATCGTGGTTGATAACTACTAAAAGTAGAATTTTTGGGGAAAAAAAGAATTTTTATTGTTCGGATGAGACGTGAAACAAGCTCATCTAAAGTGTAGGTTCTTTATTAGGCAAGGTTACAATATAAGAAGGACAATGCGTGAGAACAACAGAACTCTTAGAGGAGAAGCGGCGTACTGCTAGGCAATGACTGAATCTGAATGTGTTCGTTTGCCACTTATCAATATGCATGTGAGGCAAGAATACAGTTGCCACGTATCAATATACAGTGTTATATACATGGAAGGCGAGAATACGTTATACAATGGCAAATTCATGTTACATAATATAGTTACAGTGGCTGCTTCGGTGTAAACTTTGTCTTGCGAGATACTGTCACAGCGATGGCTGGGTACTGGGTGATGGTCAGTTACAGAAAGAGCAGAAGGCGCAGTCGCAAATTTCTTTTGTAAACGAAGATGAGAAACAAAAAAGTACTGGTTGGTGTTATGATGTTTACTGGCCATAAAACAAAACAAGTAAAAATGGGCCGAAGTGTTCTCGGTGCAATCGAGGTTTCTGTACAGCGTATGAGCCGCGGCCCATAAAAGTTTCAGCCACGGCCGGTGGTGTCCTGTCCTATAGCGTTACCAGACGCACGATCATGGCTAACTTTAACCTTAAATAAAGTAAAAGCTATGAGGCCAGAGTGCTGCAATTTGGTATTTTGATGATTGGAGGGTGGATGATCAACATACCAATTTGCAGCCCTCTAGCCTCAGTGGTTTTCAAGATCTGAGGCGGACAGGAAAAAGTACGGACCTAAAAAGTGCGGACGAACAGACAGAGCCATCTCAATAGTTTTCTTTGACAGAAAACTGAAACTAAAGAAACTGGTGGTCATAACCATCCTTTCCTCGGAGGTTGATTGCAGGTTTACTTTGCATGTGAGACGCAGGAACAACCACTTGTGCCATGAGAAACAGACAGACACTTGAAAGAGATTCATTCTGAAGTCACCTGCTCGTCTGATTTTTCTCCGCTGTAACAAAGAAAGTCACAAGATCCATAACCGTCTGGAGTAGCAACTCTGAGAGAAGAAGTAAAAAATTATCAAGTGACCCTTTGTAAAGGAGGTTTCCGCGACCTTTCCCTTATGTCTTAGGAATCTTAAAGAACTCCTTAAGCTTCTCAAAAGGGAGAACTTGTCTATCCAGTTAAGGCATAAGGGCCATGTGAGACAAAGCTAAGACATTCTTAAGAATTTTTAAACATTGCAGTAATAATTGGTCTAAAATCAAAGACAAAGTCACGTATGTGTTTTCTGGGGAGTAAACGACTCCGATTGACGAAAATTTTAATAAAACAGGATCTCCAGAGCCAGAATGGATTCCATCGCTGTGAAAGTGTAAGTAGACAGCCATATTAAGCTTCCAAAGGCCAGTGGGAAGTCACAGTAAAGGATAATTGCGTTTGCCTTTCTGTTTGTTTCTTGTGTTGAATATTTACCTCGGGTAAAAACTTCACCTGCGCCGATCAGATTGGTTCCCACAGCATCAAACCAAACTCGCTTTTTATTCCTAAAGGAGTTGATAACTTTGTTAACTTTGTTTGGATCAGTAGCTATAAATCCCTACCACAAGGTTTGCAAGTTTGACAGCCTCTAAAGGGAGAGAGAGAGAGAGAGAGAGAGAGAGAGAGAGAGAGAGAGAGAGAGAGAGATAACTTTATGACACCCACTTACGTGTACGGAATAATTGCTATGTATATATATATATATATATATATATATATATATATATATATATATATATATATATATATATATATATGTGTGTGTGTGTGTGTGTGTGTGTGTGTGTGTGTGTGTGTGTGTGTGTGTGTGTGTGTGTGTAACTGTACTGGTCACCTTTTACCAGATATATATGTAATTGTAATAGCCACAATGCCCTCTTAACTTTTCGATTTGTTCGTGCTTTTTTGGATACGCCTGTCACTACAAAGCCTTAATATCTAAGTTCAAGAAAAATGAGGAAATTGTGATGTCCGGTAGCGGGAAACTTTTATCCCTCTCATTGTCAGGTCGGGAACCCGTGTTCGTTTCCCGAGACCGGACATCATAATATCTTCATATTTCTTGCACTTGTTTCTTAAGTCTTTGTAGTGACAAGCGTATCCAAGAAAACACGAGGAATTCGAGAAGTTAAGAGGGCATTGTGGCTGTTATAATTACATATGTATCTGGCAAAAAGTGACCAGTAGATTCCACACACCCACATATATATATATATATATATATATATATATATATATATTATATATATATATATATATATATATATATATATATATATATATATATATATATATATATATATATATATATATATATATATACTGTATATATACATACAGTATGTGTATGTGTGTATAGTAATTATTCCGTACACGTAAGTGGGTGTCATACAGTTTAGTTATATCTCTCTCTCTCTCTCTCTCTCCCTCTCTCTCTCTCTCTCTCTCTCTCTCTCTCTCCCCTCTCTCTCTCTCTCTCTCTCTCTCTCTCTCTCTCTCTCTCTCTCTCTCTCTCTCTCTCTCTCTCTCTCTTTAAAGGCTGTCAAACTTGCAAACCTTGTGGTAGGGATTTATAGCTACTGATCCAAACAAAGTTAACGAAGTTATCAACTCCTTGAGGAATAAAAAGTGAGTTCGGTTTGATGCCGTGGGAGCCAATATGATCGGCGCAGGTATAGAACGGGCTTCTTGGTTCTTGTGTTCATTCAAGAGGTGAAACGGACAACCACAAGAGATAATCATAGTTTTCGACGTTTGGGCATATGGTATTCAACGTATGATGTAAAATGCGTAACAAAATATTGTTGTCCTGTGACCTAAGTCTCCTATTCTACACAAGGACTTTCCCCTGAAAATGCTTGTTTCATCAGGCGATCGTGAGTACCTTTGTATTGAATTGTCCTCAAGACATTTGAAAACAGTTAAGTATTTTGGCTCGTTTAACATTCACATTTCTGGACAAATGTAAAATATAAAATAAAAAAAAAAAAACCTGATTTTTTTTTTTATTCCAGTACAAAATAATTTTGATCAATCTTAAACCAATCGGTCTCCGTAACGTTGTCAAGATTACGAAAATTTATTTGGTTCTGACTTTGAGGCTTTCCCTATCGATAGTAGGTTGATTGTTTACTTCAGATTTATCATTGTTATTTCTAGGAAACTATCGATAGGGAAAGCCTCAAAGTCAAAACTAATTAAATTCTCGTAATCTTGACAACGTTACGGAGACCGAATGGTTTAAGATTGATCAAAATGATTTTGTACTGGAATAAAAAAAAAAAAAAAAAAAAAAAAATATATATATATATATATATATACATACATATATATATATATATATATATATATATATATATATATATATATATATATATATATATATATATATATATATATGTGTGTGTGTGTGTGTGTGTGTGTGTGTGTGCATGTGTGTGTCGCTTTCTGAATTTACTATATCATAAGTGCCAACATCAAGATAATTATGATTGATACTACGCTAATCAGTATGTCTTGTGTTATTGTTTTTACTCTTTTCTTTGAGATAGAGAGAATATTTCTTCCATTTGAAACTTTACTAAATGGTAACACATACTCTAACGTAAATACGATGCATGCCCATCTCTTTTCAGTCTTCATCCTCAAACGTATTTTTTTTTTTTTTTTTTTGTAAAATAAAAGTCAAATAATTAAACAGGGAAAGAGAGAGAGAGGGTCGTCTCTCCCCTTTTCCCATTCTCATTGTACGGGACAAAGGAAGAGTAAAATAAAGT
>JANJGK010000042.1:25478456-25513456 GCA_039081455.1 Macrobrachium rosenbergii
ATAATATCAGGGGAAAAAGAAATACCCGACTGCACCGGGCCAACTGGTTCCCCCCCATGCCGACATGACACTTCTCGGGGGTTAAGCAGAGGCGGATCATTAATTCCTTTATTAGAGGAATGGCAGACCGAGGCAGTCGGGGGAATGTCTGAAAAAAAAGAAGGGTTAGTGGTACAAACATCATCATCTTCAGTCCCTAATCCCCTATCTAAAAGATTGCCTAATTCAATAAAAGACATCTGCATCGATTCAGCAATCTGATCCGAAAAAGATGCAGAAAATTGACTGACTGATTTATCAAAAAGATCAGTTATATCAGATTTTGACAGGTGCTCACCAGAAGCATCTGCAACATTTACAACATCATTGCTATTACCCGAAGAAGGTTCGGTTAAGGGCTCCTCGATAACCCCTTGAATAGCAGCCGTCTTAGCTTTAGATTTTCGTTTTTGTACTAGAGATTTTGATGTTTGACATATCTGGCAAACTCATCAGATGACCATTGTTCACAATCGGCACATTTCTTACTCTCCGTACAATGCCCCCCTCTACAATTACAAATAGAATTACAAATAGAATGTCTATCATTAGACAGGCTACTCATCCGAGTCTTGCAATTTTTACAGCTGCGTCTGGAGTCACACTTGTCAAAGTCCTGTGACGATAATCCTTCGGAATCCATACTGGGAATAAGAAGCAGGTGACAAAACAGGAATAAGGAAATCCTAAAGTTGAAAGTGAAGCGAAGCCGAGAGAACCTCTCTCGACGAGCGCGAGAAAACAACTGATGATCAGCTGAGCGGGAGAGGGGGGCGTGGCGCTGTTTACCGGTCGTTACCAGAGGTGATAATTGGTGGTTTAAGAATTTTTTCTTTATGGGTTAGTGGTATTAAGGTGATAATGTTGTAAGTGTTGTTTTCTCGCGCGTGCGAACTAAGTGCTGTATGAAGTATCCAGGGAATGTATTTTGAAACATTAATACTGGCGAAACTACAGCAGGAATACCTAGTTTGAAGTTGTTTTTTTTTTTTTTAGCAGTCAAACTTGTCAACACCCAAACGACACTTTTTCTCCGGATTTATGCGAGGAAACCTTGCAAGATAGACCCAAGATCCCTTCAGAACATCTTGTAGCCTAACCAGTCATTTTTTGCAAGTAACATTCAAACAAATCTCCTACCTGTGGCCGTGAGCCACAAGTATTTTGAATCTGTGAGCTTCCATATCTAACCCTTTGAAAAATCAAGTGAACCATATAAATATGGCCCAGTTGCCATGTTTTGGGTCGTGACAGCACCTACCATACAGATTTACATTGTCAGTGTCCACAGAGCAGCTCTTGTTATTTTGTAAAAAAAAAAGAAAAAAGAAAAAAAAGGAAATTAGTAAATTGAATTGACTGCATTTATGATACACGATGACATTGAGGCTGTCAAGCCAAGCACTCAAGACAGTAAAAAGAGGGAGTTGGAGTGGTTGGACAGCAAGATAAAGAGATCCAGAAAACAAAGAGGTAAAGTGCACGGATCCGATGGTGGAACTTGGACAAAACCCTGCAGTGACACAAACAAGTAACAGTTAGAGGAGTCGGACAGCCTGGCCTAAGAAGGGCTGGGAAAGGAGGTCAAGTCAAAGGATAAATAGTGACGCCAGATAAAGAATCCTGTAGGTAACAATGGGTAAGGCTGGCGAGAATAGAATAGCATAGAATAGAGTGTACAATTTAGGCCGAAGGCCAAGTGTTGGGAGGGACCTATGATGAGGTCATTCAGAGCTGAAAGAAAATCTGAGAGTGAAAGGTCACAAAGGTTAAGTAACAGGAGGAAAACCTTTTGCAGTTGAGGCACTATGAAATAATTGTTAGAAAAGGGTGGAGGAAAGCAAGCTGGAAGCGAGAGAATATGAATATGAATGGAGGTACAGTAAAAGGAATGAAAGAGGTTGCAGCTAGGGGCCATGGAAGGGACGCTGCGAAGAACCTTAAGCAATGCCTACAGTGTACCGCGCATGAGGTGCACTGACAGCACTACCCCACTGTGGGGGGTATGGCTGGCGAGAAACACTGCAGTATTATGACTGTCACTCAACATAGCCGAAGTGCAGTTAATTCCTCATTTGTAAACAAATGACGAAAGACGAAGGCCAGCCAGAACCAGCATTGCATAACGAACGAAAGCAAAGGCGAGGAGGTATATAGGCCTACTATGCAAGCTTCATTGACGAATTATCTGAGATCCATCGTTAACATATATTAGCATTATGAGAAATTAGAGTCAGAAGCAATGAGAGTGAAGGAATTGTCTCACGCCTTCAGATTGGGAAGTCAACACTGACCCTGTCGTTCCTCTGACCTGGGAGTGGCTACCTACATTCAGTGTGGAGCAAAAGCTTCTTTTTTAACGATGACAGTCTTCAGAAATGAATCCCTGGTTGTTTTCTACTGCCCACCCACTCCTTCAATAAAAAAAAATATCCTGCACTATAAAACTAATATTCCTTCTTATTCAGGGCCACGCAGGTGTTTCAAGCTTTGACTGCCAGGTAATTGAGCCTGCTGAGAGAATGATGAAAATGGCTGGTCAGCTATGCATAATAAACAATGACAAAGCCTAAAGGCTTCAAGCAGTCCTATCATAGGGTATCAAATTCCCTCTGAAAATCACTCTTATGCAATAAAGGCTGAAGCACTAGTTCATCATTTCATCCACAAGCCAGTCGTTTAACCCACCAACAACGTACAATAAATCCGGCTCCCAAAAGAACCGCAATTCTAGAAACAAAGAGTAGAACCGCAATGAAGAGTCAGCGCCGACATTTCAGTTTCGAAGCCGACTGGCGACTGTCAAGTGGAAGCACCTTTCCATCTTTCTTTCCACCTAACTGGATTTGCACGTATCAACACGAGCAATGGGCATTCCTGTTTAACCATCTAGAATAAAGTTCCATTGTATTTTTCATCTTAAATACTTTACTGCAATAATATTTGCCTCATTTCCCTCACCACTCACTACAATGAACAATATATAAAAGATCGAATTGAACCACCATTCACTGCATTGTCCTTTTAAACTGCCAATAAAAAAAAAAGGTCTTCCTTGATGACGTCAGCAGCTACCCCAGGAACTCTAAATCACAGCCAAGATACGAGAGTCAGCTGATTCAATCACATCATCCCAGACGGAGGACTGTTTACTCAATTTACCTTCGATCGCTGAGCAATAATGGGAGTTAGATTGTCGTATGCAATAATAGTGTTAGAAATGAATTAATTAGGGATGTACCTTCTAGCCAATAAGATGGATAGTGAGGGAGAGCAGAGGGTATTGAGACGCTATCTCAACAGCCGGATGCTGAGACTCTTTTACTGATGCAGGTGTCTCTCTCTCTCTCTCTCTCTCTCTCTCTCTGCCTCTGGTTGATCAGGCAACGAATGGCAGAGAGACCTTCATAAGGAACAACATTCATGAACTTCAGAAACCAATTAATATCCCATTCAGTGCACTTTACATGGAAGTACCTTGCCTACCTCACTTTAATAGACAGGTTTTGTAGAGAGATCAGAGGCACAGGATGAATAACTACATAAAACGTACTCAGTACGACAGACCTAATATTCTGTATGAAATCTGAGTCAGATCTTGAAAGGAATTAGGTTTACAAGAATGTTCCTGAACCTGTCATTGAATATTGAAGATGATACTTCTAGTACAAAGTTTAGACTTCAGTCCTTGCAAATCTGTGAGCCTATTCCTATTTCAAGATTCGTACCTTTACATAATAACTTTGTATAAAACCTTCAGTAATGTCAGTGTTTATTAGGAAAAATTATTTATGGGATCTTTTACTGAATGTAAATATTTTTTCACTTGTATCCGACCCTGAGAGATCGACAGAATCCTTTTTTTTTTCTAAATTTTTAAAGAGACAAAGAAAAAATGACAGAGTTCATGGAGGCTGGCTGGATAGCAGCAATCTGCCAAGGCGTCAGTTACATATTTTGATGTTCAACTAGTTCCTGGTTTCTCCTCCTCCTCCATTTTGGTACAAAAAGGGAAGTGGTTTCAGTACATCTATCACGCCGTTTTGGTGCAACCCAGTTCGTTTCCATAAAAACAATTAGAACACCAAAACTGATTTCTTCAAACATGAACGAACGAGTTTTGTCATCGAAATTGTCGTATCTGCATTATATCGATAGGCACTCACCTGACATATATAAACATTTACCTTTCAGCTAAATCGAAGTTTACTAATTCACATAGCCAGTCCTTTTGCAACTGTCATAAATTACTTGTTAACTTTCTATTTTTTCTTACTCAACAATTTCGTCATTCCAATTCCATGACCATCCTAATGCACCGCGTTGATTTCGAGATCATAAATCTCTAAGTCTGTAATCAATTTGCTTATTGACCTCTCGATACTAATTTGCCACACAGAAGCAGGTAAACAAAAATTTCTCTACATTAATTACTTATTAGGAAAAAGGTTTGACGCAAATAAGATTACAAGAGAATTGTTCCATTTGATTCCTCAAGTTCTGTAGCTTTCGGGCCAATGAAAACCACTGAATTGCACTTTTCATAACACACGACAAGGGTCGTGTGTTTAACAAAGCATCAGAAATATTTAAATACATTACATTAATTGAATTGAATATTATTAGCAGTGCAACTGTTTCATTACTCTTACCAATTTCTGATGTTAAAGAAGCCCGACTGACCCACCCGCTCCAAACGAATTGTGAGCAGCGTGTCATTTCCTTCAGACATTCCTGAAATCCACCACATCAACATTTAACAGCTTTATTTCGACTAGGATACTCGACAACAGTCATGATGACTTATAATGAAACGAAACAGTGCAGTACAACATTTCACGTTCAAACGACAAAGCTGCGTCAATGATGAAACTCTCTCAATAAATCCTAACCATTTTCTTCAGATCTTTCCTTTGCCTGGCAGTCCCAATCTCTCTCTCTCTCTCTCTCTCTCTCTCTCTCTCTCTCTCTCTCTCTCTTTTGATGCTCAATTCAGCGTGCTCAAGAACCTGGAGACTCACAAGCGACTCCAAAGATCAAACGAGGTCATTGTCATCCGGCATAGATACATTCGTCAGTGACACAGAAATGGAAGCTGATCAAGCATGAACGTCATTTTTGGCTTAAGAGGTTATACCAAATGATCAGTAACTTTACCAATTCTATTTCAATCCACGTTTCACCCATGGTCAAGGCAAAAAATCATTATCATTAGTCAAAACAGTTATAGCTGGAAAACACTTCAAGTTGCAAGAATAAACTTTCCGCGTAAGAATACTCCTTTCACTCAACACTTGAAATGTAGCATTATGTCTTTATGAACCCTCTAATAGATAACCTCTTCAAGTATATAGTATCATCTCGATTCGGTTTTGGTATAATTGTATAAACCGAGCAGAACACATCCACGCACTTTGTTGGGAATGCCTGCAGCGTTCTGCCCAAAATACTGTCTTATGCATTTGCCAGCCGTCCGTTACGGTGAATTCGACCACCTTTGTGCTTTGCTTGGACTCAACTCATTCCTGTTTCAGTAAGTCGCTTCTTTGAATGGAATGTGTGGAATTGAGGCCAGAGGCCAAGCGCTGGGCCCTTTGATGGGCTTCCTATCTTATATAAACCCATTTAATAAGCAGGACAAGTCCAACATAAATAAATACAGCCTTGTGACTTCAAATTAACAATTCTTTACGATTACTAAGCGCTGGAAGACGCGACAGTCGTCAACATGGTAACTTGACTTGAATGCCTTCTCTCTCTCTCCACGGATTGGCCTAACCGAAAAGTAGCATGGCTCCGCCCACATCATCACTCCTCCCACAGGACTCAAAAGGAACTCGATTGGTCAAGAAATTAGGGAACCAATTACTGTCACCCGTCCTCTCCCTCTCTCTCTCTCTCTCAGCTTCTTCTTCTTCTGCATCTGCCAAATCGGCGGCCATGGCAGACGTGTGAAGCTTACATGGATAATTAATATACACACACACATATATATATGTGTGTGTGTGTGTGAGAGAGAGAGAGAGAGAGAATGTGTGTGTGTGTAATTTTAGTATATTCGCGCTAACCTGCTTAAGGTGCCAAAATTGCATGATGAGAAGCCCTAGGTCATCCACAGTCGCTTGAAAGAGAGAGAGAGAGAGAGAGAGAGAGAGAGAGAGAGAGAGAGAGAGAGAGAGAGAGAGAGAGATGTATGATAATTAAAACTGGCGTCGCAGCATCTAGCTTACTGATGCCGTAGGAAAACTGAATCGAACTCATATCCACACCTACAGGGCATCTGTAATGACTCCCAGAGAGTGAGAGTTGTCAACAAGATAATTATAGCATCTATCAGGTGGCTTCACCTCTCTCTCTCTCTCTCTCTCTCTCTCTCTCTCTCGCAAGCCAGCCGACTCTTTTCCCCATTCCCCTTTGCAACCAAATCGAGCGTCACAGACAAATACAGTCATTCAGCATAAAACGTTGCAGTATCCGGTCCGCGTTTCACTCCTTGTAAAGACCATGAAGCATTGAAATTTAGGGCGATCATTTAAAACTGGAAAACTCTTTCACGGCTAAGATGACACCTGCTGGAGATCTCTGCGTTTCAAGACTGACGCGTGACTGAACTCTGCTTATCAGAACATTACATATCTCCTCTTGACTCGTGAGATGCAGTCATATGAATTCTTTAACCATCTACTTACTAACTCTCAACATACATTCATCTCGATTCAGCTTTGGTATGTTTACATAAAATGAACAGAACAAACCCAAGCTCTTGCTTCAACAGACCTGAAGCGTTTAATTCAAAATGTTGTACTATGTATTGACCAACCATCCTCAACCGTGAATTCCAGTCCCTATATGCTTTGCTTGGTTTAAAATAACACCTATATTGATATATCGACTTCCTCTCGTAATAAAATCGCGTAGTACCTTCTGTCCTTAGCAGTAACTGGGATCATAACTGACTTAGCTTGAAAACTACTTGGGAGAGGACCCTCACATCTGTACTGAATGGCTCTCTCTCCTGCGTCTGCGTGTCATCAGTTCATGGCATTCGTCATGTTCAGAAGTAAACTTACATTCTCATCTAAGTCTACATAATGGTGATGTTCCTTCCAGCATGCCACATATTCTAGCACAGCCCGTAGCTTGGGGTCTGGTATTCTACAGTAAATGCATGCTACGTCTGCTGAAACTCTGGCTCTATATATCGATAATGAATTCTTCTTGTCTGAGAGTTGGGATAGCGTAGATTAGACCACCGTCATGGCGTACACCTTCTCATTCTTCGAGTCTGCAGGCACGAGTATACCCCATGTGACAAATGATGAGTGTGTCCGTCCTTCCTCATCTGTCCTCATACCGCCTCCCTTCCTTCGGCGGTATGATGACAGGTAAAGAGGTCTACAGTTCAGGTAACCACAACACACACCACTCTACAGTTACAGACAGACAGTCACTGTAAATATGTCAGAGGCAACGTTCCTCATCAGTAAACGAAGCCAAAATTAGCAGAACTCAGCATTCTATAATTGATTGATGGCACACACAGCATTCTATGAGGAATTGAAGGAATAGCAATGTATTAACTAACTAGGCAGTATTGACGAATGATCCGAGATACGTCGCTAACTTATATTGAAAATTTGCTAACTTATTTTACGGCATGATGTGAGGAAAGGAATGAATTCAACCCATTCAAATAGCGCTGGGACGCTTTCAGTGTGGTTCAGTGAAAAATGGCCCTATTATTCTTCTGACCCGTGAGCTTTCGAATGGACGGGCTCATATTTTCATCATCATGAATGTCCTATAAAGGTTGCAGTCTTTTGCAATAGTGGCCAAACACTTTTTCGAGCTTCGACTTCCTTAATAATGGAGCCTCAAAATGACTGGAATGTCTGGCTGACTCTGCGTCAACGATGACTGGGCCTCTGTCATGCCATGTCCTTTGAAAAAAACTCATAAAAGTCTATTGAATGGCAGATTTTAAACAGGCCTTATATATAAGCTGTCTACTTTTGTTAAAATTCCCGCTGGATTCTGTCACTATAAATGCAACACGAAAAACTAAACAATTTTTGAGTGATGCAGTGACAACCATTCAGATTTAACGCTGACTCGTGCATCAGTTCAAGACATCCTGTTTCAGCCAAAAACAGGCATTTTAACCCACCAAGTACTTACAACAAATCCAGTCTGCAAATTACAGTAATTCCTTGTGTGTGTGTGTGTGTGTGTGTGTGTGTGTGTATGTGAGAGAGAGAGAGAGAGAGAGAGAGAGAGAGAGAGAGAGAGAGAGAGAGAGAGAGAGTGTAAATTTTCCAGATTCGAAGGTGACTGTCAAGTGGGAACACCTGCAGTATCTATGGGGTGCAGTAGCCTAATAACGCAACCTGACTTGCAGGCAACCAAGATGAATAAGAACTTTTAATGTTCCATATTCCTGAAGAGGCCTCTCCCCAGCAGGCATGCGTACTACACCGCCAGTATACCTGCATCACAATGTACTACAGTATAAGGATACTCAAAACACTAATTTACATATATACTATCAACATTAGCAATGACTTTCTTTTTTACACCACCCATGAAATAAGCAGCAAATTTTTCTAATGACCGAGAACTATACCCCCATGCTCATGACCAAACACTCTATATATAAAAGCTTGGATGGCACCAGCATTCGCAGTGTGGTCATTTCAAACTGGCTGGAAACAAAGAATCTTCTTTCCTTAATAATGTCAGTTAAGGCAGGAACTTCAGGTCACAGCAAAGAAAGACACGGGATGATTCGCTCGACTCAGTCGCATCAATCCAGACGGAGGAGGGGGAGGAGGAGGAGGAGGAACAGGAACACTTATTCAAGCGACCTCTGATCGCCAAAGCGTAAGTAAAAGGATTCAGTGACTTATTTCAACAAATAGCCTACCTTTCACTACCTAGAACAGCCACACACTTGTAGTTTGGTTTAAAATTCCCTTTAGATATATTAAAGTCATAGAATATTCCCTGTTATTTGTAAGACTTCCAGAAAGGAAAAACTTAGAGAAGGCAAAAATGGAGATTCAGGAAATCAGCAATATATCAGTAAACGAGAAGGATAAACTTAAACCAAAAATAAAAGTAGTCTATGTCCCGAAGGACGAAGATGACATTATCGCTAAAACTGTAAAGAAAAATCCATGGATAAATAACCTCATCTCTGAAAATGACGACCTGAAAATTGTAAAGGAAATGACAGTCAAAGATGACAAATACAAACACTCCATCATCAAATGCACACCGCAAATACGAAAGGCTATCTATGACAGAGGTGATATATACACTGTCAAAAGCTCAAGGTAGAGAAAGGGTATAACGTTTGAGCTAAGGTTTATACGTAAGTTAATGCACCCTACACTCTAAAAAATTGAGGGTATAATAGGGGTAGAAAAAGGGTATTTCTAGTGGTTAAAATAGCATACCCCATCGGGGTATATAAGAACTATAGTATACCCTTTACAATATACCCTATCACGGGTATAACATATACTTGTGATACCCTTACTTAGGGGTGTATCGTAGGTAAAGAATACCCTCATTGCAGGGTATTCTATAAGATATATATACCCGGGTATATAAATTATATAATTACTATATTAATGCAATACACCCTTAGGTGTAGTTATAGCTTACAGTATATAAAATCATAAGGTCAATGATTTCAAAAGATTGGTTTATCAATTTATTATTTCCATCGCACTTGAAAATCAAAAGTATTAGTGATGAAGGCGGGTGGCGGATGAGGGGGAGGAATGTGATCTGCGGCTGCGCTGCGCTGCGCCTATACGAGAGACAGCAGAACTTGCAGAAGTGTTGTTTGGGCAGTAGGAGGGAGGCACGTTACATGTTCTGAAATATTGGCGCCACACTGCACTGTCTGGGACACACTGGCAGCCATGTCTCTTTGGAGAATTAAGTTTTTTTTATAATATTTCACTTGGAAAAGTTCGTTCCTATATGTTGAAATCAACACTTAAGTTTCACCGAAAAAACGCTGTCCCAGAATTCTCTAAAACTTCCAAATATTGCTCAATAACCACACCTCACCCCCACCAACCACACCTCACCTCCACCACACACACGTAACACCGCTGGACTGAAATGCTGAGCGAGTCACTTGAGTGACTTGAGTCTTGAGACCAGTGACAATAGCAGCAAATGCATAAGAGACGACATACTATACTAATGCGTATGTCTATGTAATATATATATATATATATATATATATATATATATATATATATATATATATACTGTATATATATATATATATATATATATATATATATATATATATATATATATATATATATATATATATATATATATATATATATATATAACTGCGATTGTGTAATCAAGTGAGTCTTGGCAACGATATAATTGCCAAAAACTACATTTGGTGCATACCGACTTGCTGCAAAATGATCAATAACTCAAAACTATTATATTATTAGTAACTTTTTTGTTGGGTATTTCTGAGCAGTAGGGTGTATTAACTTATGTATAAACCTTAGCTCAAACGTTATACCCTTTCTCTACCTTGAGCTTTTTACAGTGTAATGCTCAGAAATACCCCTGTCAATGGATAGGCAGGGTATTTTTGATGAATATTATACCCTTTTTGCATTTGGTTTCAAAATGGGCTTCGGAAGTATATCTGATTATGTCATGAAATGAACTTTTACTCTTTATCAAATAACCATATTGTTACACTGATAGTGGAACGCAACAAATGTAGTTTTTGGCAATCATATCGTTGCCAAGACTCACTTGATTACACAATCGCAGTTATATATATCCATATATATCCATATATATATATATATATATATATATATATATATATATATATATATATATATATATATATATATATATATATATATTCTATAGACATACGCATTAGTACAGTTTGTCGTCTCTTATGCATTTGCTGTCTTGTCACTGCTCTCAAGACTCAATTGACTCACTCAACATTTCAGTCCAGCGGTGTTACCGTGTGTGTGGTGGAGGTGAGGTGTGGTTGGTGGGGGTGAGGTGTGGTTATTGAGCAATATTTTGAAGTTTTAAAGAATTCTGGGACAGCATTTTTTCGGTGAAACTTACTAAGTGTTGATTTCAACATACAGGAACGAACTTTTCCAAGCGAAATATTATAAAAAGCTTTAATTCTCCAACGAGACATGGCTGCCAGTGTTTCCCAGACAGTGTGGCGCCAATATTTCAAAACGTGTAACGTGCCTCCCTCCTACTGCCCAAACAACACTTCTGCAAGTTCTGCTGTCTCTCGTATAGGCGCAGCGCACATTCCTCCCCCTCGTCCACCACCCGCCTTCGTCACTAATACTTTTGATTTTCAAGTGCCATGAAAATAATAAACTGATAAACCAAACTTTTAAAATATTGACCTTATGATTTTATATACTGTAAGCTATAACTACACCTAAGGGTGTGTTGCATTAATATAGTAAGTATATAATTTATATACCCGGGTATATATATCGTATAGAATACCCTGCAATGAGGGTACTCTTTACCTACGATACACCTCTAAGTAAGGGTATCACAAGTATATGTTATACCCATGATAGGGTATATTGTAAAGGGTATATTATAGTTCTTATATACCCCGATGGGGTATGCTGTTTTAATCACTAGAAATACCCCTTTTCTACCCCTATTATACCCTTAACCTTTTAGAGTGTAGATTGTTTACACTGTATAGCCGCTGCAAAGTATATGACTGTTACATGCCCTATCAGTGCTATAAATGTCAGGAATTTGGTCAAGGCGCAACAAGTTGTAGAGATGACCAAGCTTGCCCTGCAGGATGTGGTGAAAATCACAAATCCAATGAATGTGCTATATAGCAGCATCTTCAAGCGTAAAAATTGTGTGAAGTAAGGTCATAGTGATACTAAACATCGAACATATGATGGCAATAAGTGCACAGTATATAAAGAATATGTATCAAAGGTGAAAAATACTACGGACCATGGCTTGACTAATAATCTTCTATGCAATTTAATAAATATGCAGTCCGTAGGAAATGAAACTAACACTATTAGAAATCTGATAAATGATTACAATGTAGATATATGCATGCTAACGGAGACTTGGCTAAGCAATTATGTAAGCGATTACTCTAAAATAAATGAAATGACGCCAAGGTCTCACAACTTTACCATGTACCGAGAGAAAAAAAACGGTGGTGGATGGGAATCTTTAACAAAAAAGTGTATAAAGTATCTATGATGAACCAAAATGTGTTCAGTACATTTGAATACATCAACACCAAAACCATACACATAAACAAACACATACAAATCATAAGAGTTTATAAACCACTAAGCACAAGTAAGAGATTATTCCTAGATGAATTCAGTGACATCCTCGACTTGTTAGCTGATATAGAAAATATACTGATTTGTGGTGACTTCAACCTGCATCTGGATGATAACGATGACAAGTATGTCAAAGACTTTATAGAGCTACTTGAAAGCCACGACCTCGAAAATGTGAACAAACCTACATCAGTATGGAACCATACCATTGACCTAGTGATACAAAACAAAAACAGCGAGATTGTGAATGACATACAGGTTGAGCCTGAATTCGCGATATCTCCAGTACATAAACTAGTTATATTTAGTATAAATATCTGGAAAGGTTATACACTACAAAAAAAAAAAAAAAAACTATCACTTACAAAAAAAAAAAAAACTTTAAAGCCGATGAATTTATTGATGAGAGCTTCAAGAAAAGAAGAGAAAAGAGCCAGAAGTGTAGGTGTCATTTGGGGAATATATACCTTGACAGGCGACCAAGTATACATGTGTACAGGAAGCTCTTTTACATTCTATAGCAAAAGTATATTGGCGTTAAGCTACAACGATAAATGTCCAGAAGTAACAAGGCAAATAATAGTTAAAGAAAGTGCCAAATGGTTTAACAGTGAATTACGTGAAGCTAAGAAAAAGAAATGAAGAATGGAAGATCTATGGAAAAGATCGAAAGATTCAAGAAGTAGTGGAAAGTGGTCACTGTATAAAACAGCTAGAAATCATTACACCGACTTGATTATGCAAACCAAGAAAATATATTACAAGAAAATGTTCAGTGTAGAGAAAAATCCCCCCAAAATCTATGACAATTTAGCCGGAATCTGGGGACTCAAGAAAGAAAAAGTTCCACCTGGCCTGACTAGTGACTACAAAAACCTGGCCGATAACTTTGTGAACTACTTTGAAGAAAAAATTGAAAGAATCTGGCATATAGTTAAGATAAGGAGATCTCTCCTGGTCTCCCGGTGATTGCAATGAGAAATAGCAAATTCAGTAAGTTTAAAGAACTGAACATGAATGACTGCCATATGACTTTGACAAAATGATGAGAAAAGTAAAAAACACCTATTGTGAAAATGACCCGTCTCCCTTAAGTGATATAAAAGAGGCAAAAAGCCTTGATCAGTTTTGGGAGCTATATTTTGATATTGTCAGCATGAGTCTAGCACAGCAGTCTTTCCCAGATAGTGAAAAGCTTGCTTGTATAAAGGCGGCCTACAAAGGAAATGGTGATGAAGAAAATCTAAGCTTCTATAGACCAATATCGAACCTATCGTACTTATCAAAACTTATAGAAACGGAAGTTCACAAACAAACGGAAACACTTGAAACAACTCAATATCATACCTGATGATCAGTCAGCACACAGAAAAAACCACTCAATAGAGACTGCATTGTGTGCAATTATAAATGACATGGTAGAAATTATAGCAAATGGAAAATGTGGCATCCTGGTTATGCTTGACCTAAGCGCAGCATTCAACACAGTTAACCACAATCTATTGCTTGAAGACCTGAGAGAAGTAGGCATCGAAGATGACGTACACAAATGGTACAAAAGCTACTTAGAAAATGGGAAGGTTACAGTGGTTATATCAAATGTGAAATCAGAAGAGAAAAGCCTAACAAAAGGAGTGCCCCAAGGCAGCGTTCAGAGTCCACTGCTGTTTAGCATTTACACAATTGAATTATCTAAAACTCTAAATAAGCTCAAGGTTAAGCATAAACTGTCTGCTGATGATACTCAGTTCTATTTTCCTGTCGAAACGGTAGAAGACACCATTAGTCAAACTGATGCAATAATGAAAGATATAAAAAAATGGATGTCGGCGAAGAAATTGAAACTTAATGAAGACAAAACTGAGTGTATGCTATCTGGATCTGACAGTGCACTACGAAAATATGAACACTTCTAAAGAATAACTATTAGTTCGTTAACAATAAATTTTGTAGCAGCAGTGAGGAACTTAGGAGTATTTATTGATGATAAATTGTCGAAGAAGAAACACACACACACACACACACACACACACACACACACACACACACACATATATATATATATATATATATATATATATATATATATATATATATATATATATATATATATATATATATATATATATATATATATATATATATATATTGCATATTGCAAAAACCTGTAACTATCATACTAGAAACATTGCATTTATTAGAAAATACCTAAACGAAGATACTCTGAAAAGAGCAAATTGCTACCAAACACTTTCGAGGCTCGATTACTGCAACGTTATATACTACGGTCTCCCTAACTACCTATTAAGAAAATTGCAAGGAGTACAATAAAGTCACCAGGTTAATAAAAGGACTACGTTCCCGTGACAGAATTGAGCTACATTGGCTCCCAGTAAAAGCTAGAATAGAATTTAAAATACTACTTACAGTCTTCAAAGCACTATAATGTGATGAACCAACATATCTGAGAAACTGCTTAAGCTTCTTCAGACCCGAAATGAATATTGTGATCAGACATGCAAGTGAAGCATATAGGCTATTTGAACATAGAATAGATTGTAAGTCAGGCGAGAGAGAGAGAGCACTTGTACACTGTGCAACAAGACTATACGACAAAATACCGCCTGAAGTGAAGAACATACAAGAAGAATGCAAATTTAAAAAGGAACTAAAGACTCTCCTATCCTGCAGGAAGGAGCTACGATACTGACGAGAAAACACTGAAAGAAATTACAAAAAATAAGAAGCGCCTTATTTTGGAAACGTACAAGGAAGGGCCCGCCAGAGAGGGAATTATCGCTGTGGAGGGCTCTACAGAAATCCAAAGTGAAACAAAGTGAAAGTGAAAGTATAAGATGATAGTGAAAGTGATGTTCAGAGGCTGTAGAACACTGAGATGGTTCGGGACTTATTAGAAGGAAAGATAAGGAACAGCTGGTCAAAAATGCAGTAATTATAAGGAAGCAGGAGAAAATAAGTAGCAAAAAATAAGGATATAGCAGAAAATGGAGACAGGTCAGATGGGGAGTCTTCAGCCGGAATGTGTACCACATATTGGAGAGTGGGGAGAACCCCTTCCACTACGTGTGGCAAATTCAAGGGGAAATTTTTACGTAAAAAATTTAATATTAACTGCTCTCAGAAGCCTGCCTTAGAAGTACAGGAACGACCTGTTCAGTGAGGATTAAAATGAGCAAAATTGTTTCTAAGCCTGTACTAAACTAGATCAATGCAGAATATTTTCTTAACGCTTGTAAAGCTCTTGGTTTCCTTTATATATTTCAGAACGGTCAAAACACTGAACAAAGTAAAACCTTTCCAGATGAATTTAATTTTGCTCGAAAGAGAAAGAGCAGACTGTAACCACCACAGTAAAAGAAAATGAGTTAGTGTGAATGACACTGATACAGAAGGAGCAGCACCATTTGGACACTTTACTCTCTTGCAAAACTCACCAAGGGACACTGACTGTCCAAGGACATCCAGTCACTTCCTCATGTCCTCCCACTATTCAAAAGTCTTTCTTTCACTTTCAGATTCACACATCCTACGATTTCCTAGGGTAAAACTCAGTTCTTTTCCTACGGCCTACTTCATTATCCACTTGATTCATACAGCTTTTTCTTTCTTACTTTGAATCTTCAGCTGAAAACCCTTAGGACAGTGTCAACAGGCTATAATAAAACCAAGAGGGCTCCAAAGAGAAACCAGCCCGCAGAGAGAGAGAGAGAGAGAGAGAGAGAGAGAGAGAGAGAGAGAGAGAGAAGTTACAGGAGAAGGTGATAAATAGATAGGCCTATGAGGGAACAGAGAGTAAAACCAACACACCTGAATTCAGGAGACGTCAGCAGAAGGCAGGAATAAGCCAGTAATTCCACACTAGGTTCCTTTCCATTTCAGTTGCCTATTTTTGCATAATTGTTTTGGTTATATATTAAGTCATTTTCTGTGCCAAGGTTAATGCTATCATGGACACACCAAAGCCACTATTTAGCCCTTACACTTTGCATCAACTTCTCTTTCTCTCTCCCCTGATTTGAAATGGCTTCCAACAATTTCTTGCAATTAGATCAATGAACATTTGATCAGCCTTTATGAAGCCTTTTGGTCTTCACTGTAACCAAGGCTTGATAGAAGACAAATGGTTTATATTACAGTTTTGTCTAAAGATTCCAAACCTGCAGTTCTTCTTGCAAGGTGACCAACCTCATCCCTTCATTCGAATGTCAATGGAACTATTCAAGTTACTGTAGTTTCTGCCACGAGGAAAACCGACTCAAAATTTGCATAATTTTTATTAAATGCCACAAAAAAAATTTCGGAACTCAAGTCTTGGATTGTACGATGTTTGAAACTGTGCCCAAATGCCTAGGAGTCTTTTTCTGCGTTTTTGAAAACCAAAACTATGAAAACACTAACACGAATTCTGTTGTTGCCAACTTCGATTTCTCTATAAGGAATGTTAGGTAATAAAAGTTTCTCTTCAAATGTAAATTAGTCATTAAGTCATTTTCCCTGCGCATACCATCACCATTGACTTTTGCGGCACCTACAGAGGTTACAAGGTGAAAGGAAAGCTCAGAAGAACTGCAATCATTCAGTTATAGAGATAACTGTATCTACAACAGGAATAAACCGATGCAGATATCATGATCCCTTACTTGGATTAAACTATTTTGTTGGGCGCCAACATTCGTCCAAGGATGGGGACTAGATAAACCAGATCTTTATAATCATCTTCCCCAGAAATGAAGGGGTGTAGTCTTCTCTCGGCCGAGGATCGTTAACCCGAAAATTGAAAGAACTTCATGACATTCTTGTAAGTACAGTTGCGGGCAAATATATTTCGAGGGAGAGAGGAACTTTAGTTAAACCTATCACAATATAAAGGCATAGTTCTCTCGCCTAGGCTCGTGCTTTTGTACGAAGGTGGTGATTCCAGAGTTTATCTAGATCTTGGTAGTATCTGTCACACACTCATGATTCGATAAACATTTTGAAATAAATTGTAAGTGTACCTCTTAAAATCCTAGTTTTAAAATTAATTTCAATTGTGTAAGCAATTCCTTGCAATCGTGCAATATAACGCCTCAAAATAATTGGCCCTTTTATCAGAATATGCTGGAACAGGTACAAGAAAATGGAAGCAACTATCTTGCACACAACTTACCATGCTGGAATAAAACCCCTTCTCCAAAGCTTATTTCTACATCCTTCACGCCACTCTAGGGTTCCTGTCTGTGGCCAAAGGCACTTTGCTATGACAACGTTAACTTTCGTGTCATCACCAAACCCCAGGTTCTCAGGAAGGCCATAATTGGAAAAGAAAGGCAATATCATACACTTGCTTGCAACTCGATCCATGGAAAGACCAGTGTTCTACAATTTTTTTGTTTCTAAAGGACACTTTATTCTAATATGTGACGTCATGCTATTTACTTGAGCATCAAATACTCACTGAATTAACATGGACCTTTGTCCTAAATCCTGTCAATAGTAATGATCAACACCACAGGACCCGTTCCATTCAAATTGAGCTGTCAGGTGTCTTAATGAGTGCTTTAGCATGAGCAATATATCAGCAGATACCAATTTTACCACTAATGACCCGGCGAAGGAAGATCTACTTATTTCATGGGTTTTTGACAAATAAAATATAACTGCATAGACAGATCTCCCAGTTGAATATATAATTATGGATTGCCTCTATCTAAAAGAAGCAGGATTCTATGACAGCCCTTCTCATCTTGAAAAAAATTACCACTGACCCAAATGAGTTTTTCTGAAAGAATATTCAAGATATATCTTTACGTGTTTCAAGTATGAAGACTGCGTGACGAGCCCGGAGTGTCCTATCATGATAAGGTGGCCCTTACTGTACCTCTGTGAGAAAACATTGGATATAATTAAATTCTTTCTCAGCCAAACAAAAAAAAAATCATCTGCATTCTTGGAAAAAAACCGAAATATAACCGTCAGGTTAAGCCCCTTAACTGTTAACTTCTTCAAAGGAGGTCACCGCAGGAACATTTATAAACATCTTCCATAATGTTTCCCCATTTGGCTTCAAAATCTTAACTTGTTCCACATCACCCTGTAGTAAGTACCCTCACATCATCACCAAAGAGTTCTGCTTCCAACCCCTTTCGCAGGAGGGCGGCTCCTCTCTGCCCCCCCCCCCCCCCTCCTCAACACTTTCAGTGTTTCACTTTGTTTGGGTTTATGTAGAACCCTGTGGCCACAGGGATAATTCCCTCTCTGGCGGGCCCTTGTACGTTTTCAAAATAAGGTGCTTCTTCTTATATATTTTCTAATTGTCTTTCAGTGTTTTCTCGCCAGTATCGTAGCTCTTGCAGATTAGGAGAGTCTTTCGTTCCGATGCCTCGTCTGGTAAATTACATTCGCAGCAGAAATTTCTAATCCTTTTTTCTTTTTTTCTAAACAAAAAGGGAACCAGATAGGCATTCTGTTCGCAAGCCCTGGCATGCATGGGATCAGACATTGCACCACAAGTGGAAGAAGAAGAAGAAGAAGAAGAAGAAGAAGAAGAAGAAGAAGAAGAAGAAGAAGAAGAAGAAGAAGAAGAGCACCTCGCTCAACCTTAGCCTTCATTCAAGTCCCTGGTTTTCAAGGAGTTCTCCTCTACACACAATCTCCTGTTTAACAAACTAATAGTAAAGGATAGTTGACTGACCCGAAATCCCTCCCTCCCCCGCCCCTCCCACCCACCCCACCCACCCGCCCCCATTGCCGAATCAAAAGGAACACGGACCCATGAGTGACAGGTACATTGCTAAATCCTGTAATCAACCGTAGAGGTGAAAAAAGTGAGGTTCATCTCAGTGAGATATAGGATATAAATATGGCATCGACAGTCTTTTGTCTGCAGGAAGTCATTGACTTCCACACATACACAACAGAAGCCTCTATTTCTCTTTCTAATATTTCAATATTTTTTCATATTTTTGAAATAAATTGCCTGTTGGATTTCGGCAATATTTACCTCATCATATGCATAATACAAAATTGTTCACAGAATGAAGAATAACTTTGAGACTAAATGAGAGAGAGAGAGAGAGAGAGAGAGAGAGAGAGAGAGAGAGAGAGAGAGAGAGAGAGAGAGAGAGAGAGAGGTAGCTAAGAAGAAATGTAGGATTAACCAGGATGGCTAATTATGTGTACCACCTAAACTGACCCCGCTATGCTTCCCAAAGATGTGACACCGTTTGTGTCAAGCCTCTAAATCAAATTTGTGTCAAGTCTCTAAACCAAATTCTATTTCATTTTTTACAGGTGATGCTAAATAATATAAAATGACTTAATTCCATTATCGTAAACTGTCTTATGACCAATTTTCGGATTTCATAATTGACTCCATATGAAATGACCCATCCACCCAATTGCTTTGTGCACGTGGCCTCGACTTTTCACCCCTCACCCTGCTTGCGCCGCCAAGAGGGATTGGTGCGACGGTAATATATTCCCCATTCATGCTGGAGCAGTGATACTGTCCTTGATGATGACATCAGTGATTTATAAGCATCTGAAGCCCCGAGAGAAAAACACACTCAAAGGAGGAGCTGGTCTGAGATCACAGTCCTCCTACCGGCTGGCTTAACCCAGGAGGGAAGAAAGAAAGGACATCATTTGCTAGAAGACCCCAGAACCTAATACCGGCAACTACAAAGGCGCTAACATTCAATATGAAATGCAGAAATGCAACACAATCGTACAATTAAAAGCTGAGCAGACGCCTTAAAATATCAACGACCCTAATACCCTTCAAACCCTGAAAATCCCCAGCACCTTCGCTGACACGGACCCTGCCCCTTGGCAATGGGTCAGACTGTTCACCACGATTCTGAAGCCTGAGAAACTCGGGCAATGGCAGCTTGAATAAAATTAAAGGTAGAACTATACAGTAGCTCCGCGGCGGCGACTAACTTCTAACTTAACTTTTTCTACAGTTTTTTGGTTGCTAATTATGAATTTACCTTTAATTTTTGGCGCTCGAGTGCAATTAACCTGTAATTAACCCCTGAAGTCCATCCAACTAGGGGTTTCCATACGCGATCTTCACAAGACAGAGCACGGCTACGTATGTTTCGAACGGTTCATATCCCGTCCGGCAAATGCTATAACTTGTTAACGTATTGGTACCGCCCCCCCCCCCCACCCCCCCGGGCCAGTACTAAACACGGCGAAGCTAGACATTCCATTTGGCCGACAACAAACAGATGCACCGCCAGTATCAGAACCTCTAAAAGTGTAGAAAAAACAGTTGAAAAGGTAAAAACAGGCGCGGAGCTAATATATGGAATTACCATATTAAACAATGCTATTCATGCCTCACTCTCTCAAGAGAGTGGCAATTCAAAACTGCCGCAGTAATAAAGCACGACGATCCAAGATCATTATTGGAACAGGAGTTATTAATATTATTATTCAGTATATTAGTAATGTTATTCAGACGATGAACCCTATTCACACGGAACAAGCCCACCACAGGGGCCATTGATCTGAAATTCAAGAAGCTTCCAAAGAATATGGTGTTCATCTGAAAGAAGTAACAAAAGGTCCTGGGAAATACAGAAAGGGGAGGTCGGTCACTGAAAAGGCAAAAATAGAATATCTATGAAAAAGACGGTTCCTGAAAATAATGCAAACTGTATCTTACGATTCTTGCCTTCCTTGAAGACCAGCCGAGACTTCCCTTAAGGCAAGAAGGTCCCAGGGGAAAGTTGCACAGGAACACCTACCCTTTCACACTCAGTGATTACTATTTCCTCTTTTTTTTGGTGAGAGAGAGAGAGAGAGAGAGAGAGAGAGAGAGAGAGAGAGAGAGAGAGAGAGAGAGAGAGAGTGGGGGGGGGGGGAGAATGTGCTTTTACATACAAATTTTACTGTTATAACTGAATTTAAAAAGATTAAAAAGGCCAGTCTTAACCTTTCATTATTGAATTTCTCATATTTATCTCTCTCATGGCAGAATACAACCTGGTTTTCCTCGGGGAATAAAGTGCAGTTGAAGTTGAAAACCTGAAAATCTCTCTCTCTCTCTCTCTCTCTCTCTCTCTCTCTCTCTCTCTCTCATGGCAGAATACAACGTGGTTGTCCCAGGGGAATAAAGTGCAGTTGAAATAGAAAACCTGACAACGAAGAGAGAGGATTGCAGTATGAACTTCACATCGGACTGAAACTGAAATTCAATTTATTTCTGGAAAATGAAGGTTTTGATAAATGATTGTGTTATAACCGGCTCACGAACATTTCACATTCAAAATCTTCATGATTCATAAAGGCTATCAATATGCTTCATAAGCATTATCACGCGTTGTATTGTACAAAGTTATGCCATTTTCAGACTTGTTGTTACATTAGAAGTAAGTTATGTAGTTCGAGAAAACCGTTCAAATGAATGATAAGTGATTCCTTATGATTGTGTCCAGAATTAATCTGCGCACCACCCCACACTTTGTTTTCAAAATGTGTTTCTATCACTGCTACGAATGGACGTTGAAACCCGCAATAATCTGAATCACTTTAAGACGTCAGCAGCATTCAAACTTCCACAGATTGTTTGGCCAATACAAAAAAAAAATTATATTCTTCGCTAAAGTAGCCATAGGAACTTGTGATACCATCTTGACTATGAATTATTATCTTCATTACTGTCGCATCCACTTTATCAATAAAAGCTAGCTCTTGTGCCTTGCGTCACTCCCACCTAACTCGTCTCGCTGTACTGTCATCATGACCTAGTCAACTGATTGGAAATCCGGACTTTCTTATCATATCCCTTAAATTATCACAGATCATTTTAAAACTCAGAGGCTAGTCTTCCTGTTTTTCACTGAATAGTAACAAAGAAGGCGTAGCCTTTATGAAGGAACCTAACCTACTCTACGACTGACGTTTCCTGAAACAGGACAAGGGACCTTGCGTTGAAATCATCTCCTCCTCCTCCTCCTCCTCCTCCTCCTCCTCCTCCTCCTCCTCCTCCTCCTCAAACTGGGGGCTACGGTTGGTAATGATGGCAATGACTGATTACTAACTCCGTTTGAATTAAAATGGTGCTTTCTCTGCACAGCTGGTCGTCGTCTTTCTGTCAAAAAACGCAAAGCTGGGTTTGGCCACAGTTTTCCGAATTGAATCCCAGACTCTCTTGGCACAAAGGACAATCTAGATGGGCAACGAGGATGATTAGCCTTTTCAAATCCTAAATACTTAATAAATGATCTTGCCGTTCTCATCCCCGCCCCCCTCCCCCACACACAAGAAAATACTACAAGACATTGCGAGATAGCTTTGTGCACTAGGTTACAGTGAGGTACCACAAACCCATAGTCTATGTCTATGTGGAGAATTCGTCATTGCATAGGAATTTTCGGCTTTATTGCATTGTACTTAAAATCAAAATACTTTTCATTGAGTCCATCTTCATTCACAGTATATTGGTTCCATGATACACTGCGACAAAGCATCGTTCGTCAAGTTAAGAAGTGAACAAAACCGTAGATACAACAATACAACTGAACGCCTAACCTGACTCACGCTACGCTGGCAATCTCCTTCAGGCCTCGTCTTAGGATCTGATGCTCTAGCTTTTATCTATTGCAAACGCAACTAGTTTAACAGTTCAATGGTACTATAGCCTACTACCAGGTCCTCTCATATATGTATTTCAGAAAATATGGCTGCTACAATTTTAAAGGACACATATATGCATTTCATAGCTTCAATGCTTTAAGATGTGATGGAAGAATTTATGGAGTCAGATGAAACTAGGTCAAGAGACTCGAGGTAAAATCTTTGTGTTCAGCAAATAGTTTGATTCCTCAGCAATATTGCCGGTCAGGTGATCTTCCGAAGTGTTATGTATATTCGTGAGTACGTGCGTTAATTTGATCTAGATTACGCCAAAATCTGCCCTAAAAGTGAGTTTGATCGTTCATTAACGTGATAGAACTGCAGTTGTCTAGACGTAGCTTTGGAGAGGATCCAGGCTTTGAATCGGCAGATAAGGTAGAGTTTGAAATCTCTGTTTTTATGGGAGAAAATTGAACTTGTGATTTTTACTATGATTTTCTAATCATTATGAACTTTTGAACTGGTGTGGGAGATTTAATATGAACATTCATACCTCTTTTATATTATTGTTTTGTCATGTTACGTTTGCCATATCTTGGCTATGCATTTTACACTTTCCATTATTGTGTTTTGCATTTCATATATTTTTGGGAGTTTTCTATCATGTTTAATTCTTCCGACAGATGTCTGTGGACACTGTGGACAGAGTGGATAGTGTGGACTGTTTCGAATAACATGTGGTAGACTGTTTTTGACATGACTAGTTATTGATTTGGGGAGTATGTGTGAGTTTGGATATTTTCAGGCTATTAGCCATAGTGAGACTTCTTTAATCAGAAGTGTTTGGCAGTTCAGAGTTTAGTTATCTAACTCGATATTTCATTTATTATGCATTTTAATCTTTGCTTTGTTTTATTCATTTCTTGTTGGGTTATTTGAATAATAAACCTATTTTTGTAGAAACTATTGCGTTTCTTTAAATGGTCCATTTAATTGATTTGGTGAGAATGAGTGCAATTCGGGTGGGTGAACTTCGGAAAACGATGAGAGAGAGAGAGAGAGAGAGAGAGAGAGAGAGAGAGAGAGGCGATACACGATGAGAGAGAGAGAGAGAGGCGATACACGGAGAGAGAGAGAGAGAGAGAGAGAGAGAGAGAGAGAGAGAGAGAGAGAGAGAGAGAGAGAGAGAGAGAGAGAGAGGGGGAGAAAGATGGATGTAAGTGTTATCGTGAGCGAACTTTCATACGCCTCCGTTTCATGAAGAAAGATCGTAGAGCACGTTACGTACACTTTCAAAAAAGTGTTAATTCTGTCCTGGTTACAGATTTAAATGTTGGCAGCGGTGTCTGAATTAAATGTTGGCAGCGGGTGTCTTTTGATTTTAAATGGCGGCAGCGATGTCTCTGATTTTAAATGGCGGCAGCGGGTGTCTTTTGATTTTAAATGGTGGCAGCATGATTTTAATGTCTTTAATGATGGCGAAAGAGGGAGATTACTAATAGACTAATTGGTAACGTTGATACCCAAGGCGACGAGGCCGTGAGCGTCATGAGTGGTTAACACTCAGTATTAAGATAGCGAGTTTCATAGGGGGTCGAGATTACGTGTGAAATACGGGGAATCTTTTTTTTTTTCCGTTTCTATTCGAGTACTGGGAGTGGGGAGTGGTGAAATAGATCTGGATGATCTCTAGAGCAATTTTGGGGTTAACAAAATACCCAAATAAGTGTGAATAGTGGCGATTGTGAGTTAGTTACGCAAAGTGATTATTCAACAATAATCGCGCCGCTGGGTGTTTTTTTTTTGCTTCGTCGTCGAGTGGGTGACGTCACAGGCTGCACACAGCTCTGTTTTCGGTTAGCATAGGTACTTCGTTTTCTGTTTCAAAATTGGTAAGTACCCCATTCTCGTAAGTTGCGCAGAACGCCGTTTTCTGTTCTTCTTTTAGAGAGGGTAACTTGTGCCTTTCTCTAGTGTTCTTTTTGGTTTCTTTTTTTTTTATGTTGTTACGCTCAGGGCGTGTGATTACTCACAAAATGCCGGACGATGCAGCAAGCACATCCCAATCAGTTGTGGTGCATAAAGTGACGAACATTAGTGCGGGAATTAGTAATTTTAAAGGGCTAGTTGATGGGAAGCCAACCCAAAACATAGAAACTTTCATTGAGTCAGTGAACAATTATCTGAATTCCAAGAAAATTACGAATGGCGCTGAAGCTTTAACAGAGGCTAAATCATTTCTGGATTTAGATAAAGGAGATATTGGGAAACGAGCACGCAGTTTCGGGTTCAGAAGGTGTAAAACTTGGAATGAACTGCAGAAATTTCTACGAGCTACTTATGGCGAGTTCAACGTGAATGCGCAGTTCGGAATTTGCGAGAGTTTCTCAAAATAAAGAAAGGCAATGATTCACTAGTCACATACAGTGCGAATTTATTTGATGCAGTAGTTGAGTTAAAGAAATCTATAACAGGTTCTCCATGGGTAACTGGAAATAATATCTCCTTAGATAATTTTGAAAGATTGTTACACTTTGCTTGCCTTTTAACGTCGGTCCCAGATGTAATTGTAGATAGTTTTGATAAGAGAATTGATCAGGATACAGACGAATCCTTTTTGTTTGCACAGATTAACAAAAATCTAGCAAAATGCCCGACACTGGACAGTAGTTTTGTACAGGGAGGTGCAAAAATATCAGCTGCGGTTTCCAAACCACAGAATAATGTTAGTCGCTCGCATTCGGGAAATGATGCAACAGCGAAGACATGTGCACAAGTAGAATCGAAGAAAATTCCAGAGAGATCAGTCACAACGATACGTTGTTTTAATTGTGATAAAATAGGCCATAGTAAATCAAATTGCAGAGTGAGATATTGTTCAGTTTGCAAATCTTCAGATCATGGATGGAGATTTTGCCCAGCCACAAAGAGTAGAGATTATTCAGGGAAGTCCCGGGGAGGTTTTTCTAGATATGACAGGAGAATTCCACATGATGCAAGTTCTAGATACACAAAGGAACAGCAGAATTTTCACAAGATAAGTTCGAAAACAGACACAGGATAATGACTAATCAGGTCGTAGAGTCACTAGAACCTAGGCCGATTGTACGTGGATTCTCTAATAGCAATGAAATTTCTATTTTCATTGATTCTGGTAGCTCAGTTAACTTAGTAAATGCTGACCTTTTTCACTCGAGGTTTCCAGAGTGCAAATTAGTCCCTTCTAGTGAGACAGTGTGTGATGTACAAGCGAGGAAACTGAATATTTTAGGTTCGTCATTTCTTACGCTTTGTATCGGCGGAAAGACAATAGTAGAATCATTTTTGGTCATAGAAGGATTAGCCTTAGGTGAAATGGTTTTGCTAGGACACCCTTCTTGCATGCGACATAACATCAACATTCTTACGGGAGTTCAGGGGATTACAATAGGTGAGTCAGGTTGTTTTGTTCCATATATACACAGGAAAAAAACTTGTGAGAAACTTAAGACACAGTCTGAGACATGTGTAACACAGTCATTAGAGAGTGAAGATATTCCGCAGAGATCTTTCAAAGGATTTTTGTTGGAAGATGTTGAATTGCAACCGCGAGTTCCTACATTAGTTAAAGTGTCGCTGAAAGAGAAAAAGTTTCCTTCTCAAGTGTGAGTTGTTGAGGGAACCGAGAAATTCAAAGACGTTGTGAGTACGGTGTCAGTGAATGAAATTTCAGTCGCAGGCGTGACTTCAGTAGAATTAGTTAGCTATCAAGACTCAGTGAAAAAATATCACAAGGGTACTTATGTAATTGATTTTGAAGAGTTTAAGGAAGAGCATAAATTAGTGAGTTTTTGTGGAAACGGGAATATGTTTCCTAACGAGGAGCAACAGTTCCGAAGTCAGGTTCTACATGAACATTTGGCTAAAGTTGATTATCCTGAATATTCAGATAAAGTAGAGAAAGTGTTGAAAGAATATCTAGATATTATTGCTTTGAAAGGAGATAAATTAGGAGTTACAGATGTTTTAGAACATTCAATCCACCTAGAAAAGGGTACCAATCCCATATATATTCCAGCATATCGAATTCCTTTTAAGATCAGAGAAGAAGTAGAAAAAGAAGTTCAGAGGTGGGAGTCGGAAGGCATTATTAGACCGTCCAATTCTCCGTTTAATTTTCCTTTGCTTGCAGTTCCTAAGAAAGACGGTAGTATCAGAGTTTGTGTAGATTTTCGTAAATTGAATGAAAAAACATGCCCAGATAGATATCCGGTAGCTTGTTTGCCGGATTTGTTTGTTGAGATCGGTGGCAAGAATATATATTCATCTATAGATCTTATGCAAGGGTTTTTTACAGGTTCTCCTTTGTGAGAGTAGCCGTAAATATACAGCATTTTCGGTACCAAAGGGACATTACGAGTTTAATAGGATGCCTTTTGGATTACAAGGGTCCCCAATAACATTTACTAGACTGGTTAACACAGTACTTCATGGCTTGTTAGGAAAGTCGGTGTTTGTGTACATGGATGACATTCTCATATGCACAGATACAATTGAGGAACATCTAAAGGTGTTAAAAGAAGTCCTCAAGCGATTACGGTTCGCTGGGTTAAAGGTCAAATTGGCCAAATGTGAGTTTCTGAAGAGGAAAATTGTCTATTTAGGACATGTTATCTCTAAAGAGGGAGTTAGAGTGAATGATGAGAAAGTTAAAGCCATTGTGAATTTTCCAGTTCCCAAAACCAGGAAACAGATTCGTTCGTTCCTAGGTATGTCGGGTTTCCTTTCGCCGTTTTGTGCGGAATTTTTCTACAATAGCGTCGCCATTGACAGATTTGTTACGAGAAGACGTTAAGTTTGTTTGGGGGTGATAGTCGACAATTAGCTTTTGAGAAGCTTAAGAACGCTTTGGTGAACCCACCAGTTTTGAAGTTTCCAGATTTTAGTCAACCGTTCACCTTAGTGACTGACGCGAGTCAGGAAGGTATAGGTGCGTGTTTGATGCAGAAATTTGAAGGGAAATTACACCCAATTGCTTTTTATAGCAGAAAGTTCAAAAAGCGTGGTAGTAACGAAAGGCTGATGTCAGTTGTGGACAAGGAGGCTTTCGCAGTCGTCTCTAGCCTTGTTCATTTTAAGATGTTGTTGTTGGGAAATAAAGTTGAGATTTTTACAGATCATCAACCGTTGTTAGAGCTTTTTAATAAACCAAATTTGTCGCCCAAGAGAGCACGTTGGTTCCTAACATTGAGAGATTTTGATGCAAACCTCAAATACATTGAAGGTAAGCATAATGTAGTTGCAGATGCATTGAGCAGATACTTTCCGGTCGAGGATGAGGAAATACACACCGAATCCTGTGTGGGTGAAGAGAGTAAATATTTGGTGTCTAATGTCTCTGATATTAGTAGTTCTGAGAGATCGCATGTAGTGGACATACACGTTCCTACAGTGCATACTTCGGGGAGAAATAGTGAATCGGCAGTCTCGGGAGAGATTGTTATTCGTGATAGTGAGAGTAACGCAGTGTGTTATATTACGGGTGAAAATGTCACTTGGGACATAGGCTTGCTGGAACAAAAGCAAGATGAAGATAAATTGTTGTCAGATGCTAAGGCATTTCTTAAGGGAGTTTCACCGAAGAAAGGGTATAAGTTGCCTTTTTCTGGTCTAGAGTTGGAGAATAATTTATTGGTGAGAAAAGTTAAGTATAACTTGCGAAGTACTCGAAGCATGGGTGAGATTACACAAATCATCGTGCCAGAGAGTCTAGTACCACAAGTTCTAGACATTGTACATTGTAAATTTGGTTCGCCTCATTTGGGTGTAGACAAGACGTATGAAAACGTCAGGTCAAAGTTCTTTTGGAAAAATATGTTTTCCGCAGTAGAAGCCTTTGTGAAGAAGTGTGCTATTTGCAATGCGAATAAGCCAGCGACGACAGTGTCGTGTCGTTTGGGTTCATATCCCATACCACATAGGCCATTTCAGAGAGTGCATATGGATATTCTGGGTAACTTCTCAGAGTCCGCTTATGGTTATAGACATTTATTAGTAGTTGTTGAGGAGTTGACTCGCTTTGTCGAGATTTTCCCACTGAAGTACAAATCAGCTGAGGAAGTTGCTATAGCATTTTTTAAGGGGATAATTTGTCGATATGGTGTTCCAGAATGTCTGATCACAGACAATGGTAGGGAGTTTATTAATAAGACTTTAGACGGTCTTGCTAATTTGTTGGGGATAAAGAAAGTATCTATAATCCCGTATAGACCTGAAGCGAATGGGTTGTGTGAGAGGGCGAATCGGAAAGTAATCGAAGCTTTGCGCATGACGGTGGGAGGTTCCGATACACATTGGGACAGATCTTTGGATGAAGTGCGATATAGTATCAATACTATGATGAATGACACAATTAAGATATCTCCAGCAGAAGCTTTGTATGGATACAAGTTGAAAGGACCTTTTGATTTGTTACCAGAGCGAGTTCAGGGTGATGTTACGGTCACTTCATTGATAAATACAGCGAGAGAAAGATTTGCACGTATCAGTAAAGAACTTGAACTTAGTTCGCGTGCAATGGTAGAGAAAAGTAACGCGAAATCGAGGGGAGTAGCTTTTTCGATGGGTGATAGAGTGTTTGTTAAAGTGAATGTTCGGAATGATCTGAATTATAAATTAAGTCCGAAGTTCCACGGACCTTTTGAGATTGTAGAGATCAAAAGAGGGAATAGATTTGTAGTTAAAGATGTAAACACTGGAGTGACGAAATTGACCCATATTTCGAAGTTAAAGAAAGTTGGGATGTAATGGAACGTTTGTATATAGTTAGAGGGATAAATGGGTTAATGTTTGTATATATATGATATTTTTTTAAATTTTTTTTTGTCTCTTGTTCATTTTGGATGTTGAAGTTCTTAATCATTTGTTTTCGAATGATTTTGGGAATTGAGACATGGGCTAATTTCATACGAGATTTGACTCGTGTGTTAGTGTGTTATCGTGTTATGATGTGTTTTGTCATCTGACGCAATATGGGTGTTGTTTAGGATATTTTTTTGGGGGAGGTACTTAGTATATCAGACCGAACAAGTCTGATCATTTTTTCGGGTTGGGAGATCGTATTTGAGTATTTGGATTTTTTTTCAGTTTCTTTTGTTTAAAATGAAGGGAGCTGTGTTGTGAGTAGTTATAGTTGTTAAGATCATGGGAGCGATTGCCATTACGTCAATTGCTATTTTGTTGAGAGTTAGTCAGGTATGGCGAAATATTTGCTAACCGGAGTAGAACTTTCATGTCTTTTACGAGATATGATACCTTTTAATGTTTGGATAGGATTCTCGAGTATTTTTTTTTGTTGGATGGTTTTTTTTATGAGTGAGTTCCGTAGAGTTATTGTGCTTAGTAGTGAGTTGACTGTGGATATTCTGAGATACACACTTGGAATTAGTTCACATTGTGAGTGTTTGACTTTTGCATTAGTAGTTTTGTTTGGTTCAGTAACATGAAACCTTTTTGTTATTAGACCTTTTTCGAGTCATTTTGGGAGACTCAGTAGTGACATGGGATAGATTAGAGACCATGTTCATTTTGGGAGATCAGTATCAAGGTTCGGGCGTTGATTATAAGACGAGTTGTACTTTAGTTAGAGAGAGGTGTGTGTGTGACAGTAGTATTTTTCAGTTGCGAGTTGTGTCTGTGGGTGGTTGTGAATTATCGTTAGTTCATGGACAGACTCCGACAGAATGTGACTTTAGACAGTTCCTGCGAGATTACCACATCGAGTCCACCAATACTCTTCCTGCCGCGTTCTGCAAAAAGTGCAGTTACAATGATGTGCCAGAGCAACAAGTCGACGTCATTCGTTCTTCAAGAGTCCAAACTGTTTGATTCATCCTGCAGAATCCTGTCTACGGACTTTCTCGTACTTAGCCGTGCTGTATTCAACAGTTCCGAGAAGATAATTATGCGTCATACGCATAACGAGCATTTGGTAGTGGCGGTACCTACAACCAAGATGCCAATGACGGTTCCACCGTTGGAAGACATAGACGATTCCGTGATGTTCCAGTATCAGGAATATATTATGCCGACAATTTTAATTGTCTTAATAGCTGTTTTACTGATAATTCTTGTTGTGGGAGTAGTAAAGCTTATTCGTGTTTGTAAGATTACATGTAAAGGCTCTAAGAACTCAACCCCAGTGACTTTGGAAGTGCGTCATGAGAGCAGTCCTTAAAGCTGCAGTGCAGTAGACATTGCTAATTGAGCATAAGCTCTATCTGTTATGTTTTATACATATGCTTTTGTTTTAGTTTGCCGTTAAGGAGAGCGAGACGCTCTTATGTGGTGGCCGAGCTCTATTTCAGAAAATACGGCTGCTACAATTTTAAAGGACACATATATGCATTTCATAGCTTCAATGCTTTAAGATGTGATGGAAGAATTTATGGAGTCAGATGAAACTAGGTCGAGAGACTCGAGGTAAAATCTTTGTGTTCAGCAAATAGTTTGATTCCTCAGCAATATTGCCGGTCAGGTGATCTTCCGAAGTGTTATGTATATTCGTGAGTACGTGCGTTAATTTGATCTAGATTACGCCAAAATCTGCCCTAAAAGTGAGTTTGATCGTTCATTAACGTGATAGAACTGCAGTTGTCTAGACGTAGCTTTGGAGAGGATCCAGGCTTTGAATCGGCAGATAAGGTAGAGTTTGAAATCTCTGTTTTTATGGGAGAAAATTGAACTTGTGATTTTTACTATGATTTTCTAATCATTATGAACTTTTGAACTGGTGTGGGAGATTTAATATGAACATTCATACCTCTTTTATATTATTGTTTTGTCATGTTACGTTTGCCATATCTTGGCTATGCATTTTACACTTTCCATTATTGTGTTTTGCATTTCATATATTTTTGGGAGTTTTCTATCATGTTTAATTCTTCCGACAGATGTCTGTGGACACTGTGGACAGAGTGGATAGTGTGGACTGTTTCGAATAACATGTGGTAGACTGTTTTTGACATGACTAGTTATTGATTTGGGGAGTATGTGTGAGTTTGGATATTTTCAGGCTATTAGCCATAGTGAGACTTCTTTAATCAGAAGTGTTTGGCAGTTCAGAGTTTAGTTATCTAACTCGATATTTCATTTATTATGCATTTTAATCTTTGCTTTGTTTTATTCATTTCTTGTTGGGTTATTTGAATAATAAACCTATTTTTGTAGAAACTATTGCGTTTCTTTAAATGGTCCATTTAATTGATTTGGTGAGAATGAGTGCAATTCGGGTGGGTGAACTTCGGAAAACGATGAGAGAGAGAGAGAGAGGCGATACACGATGAGAGAGAGAGAGAGAGGCGATACACGATGAGAGAGAGAGAGAGAGGCGATACACGGAGAGAGAGAGAGAGAGAGAGAGAGAGAGAGAGAGGGGGGGAGAAAGATGGATGTAAGTGTTATCGTGAGCGAACTTTCATACGCCTCCGTTTCATGAAGAAAGATCGTAGAGCACGTTACGTACACTTTCAAAAAAGTGTTAATTCTGTCCTGGTTACATATGGATAAAGCGCCTCGGCAGAACCCTTTGGAAAGCAACGTTTACCCTTTGGAAAGCAACGTTTACAAGTCTTCCACGGCCTGACACACCTCTGACCAGGCCTGTGACGAATCACAAATTTCTAGGCGACCATGAAACTCTGATTCAGAGATGTCCATCTTCACGGAGTAATTATTCTTAGCCTCAGTAAATTAACGCACCCTAATAAAACGGCACTGGAGTGTTGACTGAGGACAAACAAACATGGCTGAACGGAGTTCAAGCTACGATCTGACTGAAAACCTACCAGATTGCTTTAGGCCAATCACAAGGGTCCATGAAACTCTCTTCGAACAAAGAAGGTGAAAACGACTCCTGATTGGCTGAGAGAGAGAGAGAGAGAGAGAGAGAGAGAGAGAGAGAGAGAGAGACTCATTTACTGTGAGTTATGCCTCCGATATCCTTTTACAAATAAGGGACCGGGTAAAAGAGACAACAGTCAATTCCTGGAAGTCCCACTTTGCCTTGATTTGATGTCTCCTCCTTTTCATCTTCCAGACCCTCGGGGCAGTTCCAGAAACCACTGGACGCACGAACATGAAAAGGCAATGTCAGGAGGAACAGATGCCAAAGATCTCCCTTTCCCTCTGGTCTGGCAGCTGCAGCTTCAGTATTTTCCACTTTCTTCACCAAACATCTCACGACTCTGCTGCTCTTGACGGGATTTACAAGTAAGGGAATAGTCGATAATAATACAATTTTAGGTCCAAAGAGAGAGAGAGAGAGAGAGAGAGAGAGAGAGAGAGAGAGAGAGAGAGAGAGAGAGAGAGAGAGAGAGAGATTATTTTATGATAACCTCGGAGACACACTCCCGTTTTGATGACATATTTTGACGAGAACGAACAACGCTTATGTCAGCTGTTCAGTGCATCCGCCACTATATAACAATGAACTAGACTAAGCTGGCCATATGCCAGCATGGGCTCTTTCACCTGTGCATCCCGTAACAAACACAAACATACTGAGGAGTAAGAGAATTTAAAACAGAAAATAAAGAGGATATCAGCACAGACTACGAGAGAAGGACAGTAAAAGAAAGTGTTGTAGAGAGTTTCAGTAAGTCCGAGGGTCTGGGAAGGAAACGATGCTTTTGGCCAGAGAAGGAGAGTTAGTTTCAGTCTTGAGAAAATGGATACTGAAAAGAAAAAGGGAATGATCTGAGAGCAAGAACAAAGCAAAAAAGTGGTAGCAAACTTGTATTTAAAATGATGGACAATATCTTAAGAGTGAGGGCGAGAAACATTGAGAGGAAACTGGAGGTTTAAAAGCTGGCGAGAACCTTTATCACTGGGTACAGTTCACGAATGCCCGGCTCGAATCATAGTTGTGTACAACCTACAGTATTCACTGCACACCAACTGCAGGCGCTGTCAAACGTCTTCTAGGAGGGAAAACAAATACAAAGGGAATCTTTTAGAAAACACACGTCCACAAACATCAAAATTCTTTATCGCCCACATCTAAATGAAACCTCAGATGTTTGAAGGTTCTATATCGGGATTTGAATGGGTAAATTTGACAATAAAATGGACTTGTCATTTGTTTTACAGGAAACATAAGAGAGAGAGAGAGAGAGAGAGAGAGAGAGAGAGAGAGAGAGAGAGAGAGAGAGAGAGAGAGAGAGAGAGAGACTATGCCATCACCACATAACTATCGCCCAACCTTCAGTGTATTGCAGTGGCCCCAATCAAACATGATTTCTGGGTGAATGAAAAAGTGGATGAATATGATTTGTTCTTTTCTAAGTTTTCAAGGCAACGGCCAGCATGATGACAAACCATGAATTATCAATGGTACAAAAATTAATACAATTTGTAATGCCTCGTTGTTACAGGTAAAACTGAAAACAAACGTGGTGCGTTCCACCTGGTTTTGTTTTCACTAACCTACCTGTATCTATAGGTATTAGGGAATATTTTTTACTTTTGAATGTTGGCTGTTTGCAACTGGACGGAGAACTAACCACTCGAAGAAGCCTACTAACAAAGATGATCCTAACTGCGTAAGCCCAGGCTTACCATAATCCTTGACATACATAAACAGAGCATGCTTAGCAATGAGGCTTTCGCACTGCACACTGATACAAACCGCATAAACGTATAATATACTTTTCTTTTCAGCATGAATGGACAACAGGTTTAATCCACGGCTGACCGGACATGTCAAAAACAAACATTATTTACAACAGACACGACTTGTGTGACATAATGGTTCAAGTTACCTTAGTCGTCTATGCATCCTGCTGCTGCTACTTTGTCCATTCCTATTTCCCTGGGATGAAGACCTCGCCTTTTCAGTAGGCTACCTTAGGGGTCCTTTCTCTCAGTTCAAACTGACATTTTCTCAAAACCGTGTGTGTGTGTGTGTGTGTGAGGGAGGGAGGGAGCCGGTGGGGGAGAGGGAGTACCTGT
>JANJGK010000042.1:25518456-25555956 GCA_039081455.1 Macrobrachium rosenbergii
TATATATATATATATATATATATATATATATATATATATATATATATGAAAGAAGCAAATTTAAATGAAGCATAAATAACCATCTTCACTGAACGAATAAAGCCGAAAGCTTAAAAGTTGTGACCCTGAGAGAGAGATAGAGAGAGAGAGAGAGAGAGAGAGAGAGAGAGAGAGAGAGAGAGAGAGAGAGAGAGAGAGAGAGTTACAGACAACATGATTTTAATTTAATTCCAACTTTAACTTTCGGTCGAAAGAGAGAAAAAGAGAAGCGTCTGTTTGTAATCATCCCCCAATTCCTTTCATCTTCCAAAACGGAGATCTCATTAACAGAAGCCTTCTGCATTTATAAAAATAGACGCATCCAGAAAGAAGAGAATTCCTGAGCGGCAATTGGGATTTTTTAAAATGTTTTGTAGACGGAGCTGGCAAACACATCCGTAACTCCTTGCTTATTTGTTTATTATTTATTTCCTTGCTTATTTGTTTTTGTTTATTTATTCATTCATTTATTAATTATCTGTTTAATTACTCGTTTATTTATTAATTCATACATTCGCACATTATATGTCAAGAGCTGCATTTATTTCATTTTTGTCTTTGTTTCATTTTATTTCCTTCTCACTTAGGAACAGCTCTGTTTTGTCTGGCAAAAGCTGAACTCTTCATGAATAATACAGAGCAATAATAAAGATATAACAATTTAGGTACTTATCATCAGCATAAATGTTTATTTATACTTCCATGTTTCCCTGTAACCTGACGTGGTAGGAACATTATTACTAGGAAAGCCACACTTTCATTGAAAAAAAAAGAAAAAAAATTGACACTATTAAAGTTACCTTGACCTCAGGTAATCTTTAATTACGAGAAAGTAACCGAAACAATATCGCGTTCTTTATAAGGGACCTCACTGCAGGTGAATTTATGCACAGTGGTGGTGGCATCTTTCTTACTTGCCGTAGAAAAAGTGATGATTTTCACGATGGAAAGTTGAATTGATTTTATGCAATGAAAAGAAAATTGAAAAGTGGGACCACTTCAGCCAAATGGACGGTGTCCTCCCGGGCCTCCCGAAAACCCATTTCCACTGCCTCTCTCGTCATGGGAAATGCCACTGCTCTTGACAAGCGGAGACTGTGCCATTCATGTTTAGAATAAATTCCCCTGCACTGAGGCCATGCTCGACGAACTACCAAGTACGTATCGGATCATTATGTCTCTTACATGTGGAAGCTCTCCCAACCCTTCCTTCTTGGCAGTTACATTTCTGTTCTTCCGTCAACGTTAACATCTTCATTTAATATTTAATGAAAACTTCACCAAAAATGCGCAGTGAATTCACTGTCGATCAATGGAAACAAGAGGGAGAAAGAAATTCAGACAAAAGGAAGTTGACGCAAGAAGAAATTTTCTTTTACAACAAGATTTCCACGGCGTTAACTCTTCTGTCTCCCGAAATCTTGTAGACCTCCTCAGGCCTCTCAAGAGGTAGAACTTGTCTATCCAACTGTCCCTTGGAGCGTGAAAAAACTCTGATAGGCGAGCACAATGATCAGTGCAGGTAGATAATGACTGGACAGAGTGGACGATTACCAGACACTAACCTAGCTTTCTGATGTTCTTCACAAGAAAGGATTATTGTTCTGAGATCTAGTTTCTTCTTCTACACAAAGGCTTTCAGTGTTTCGGCCTGTTCAAAAAAATAATGCAGAATAAAATTTCTGAGGATTTGTTATACTCCTGCAACGTTTAACCCCCTCTTTAAGGAAGGTCTGTTCCAGAATCTTCTCACGAGTATGATAACTTTATTACTTCTGCCTGATGCATGGTTTTTTCTCCAGAAAGAACTTGAAGGAAGAGGGAACCAAATACATATTATGAAATTTTTTAAAACTTGAAGTTAAACAAGATATACCTAGTCTATCGTTATTTCCAAATCAGGGAAAGGTTCGAATCCTGCCGGGTGTAAGTTAATCCCAAGGTAAAGTAAATGGATAACAAACGATATTTCTGGGTTCATATGTGTGAACACACACACACACACACACACACACACACACACACACACACACACACATATATATATATATATATATATATATATATATATATATATATATATATATATATATATATATATATATATATACATACTGTACATATACATATATATATATATTTTTTTTTTCTCTCTCTCTCTTTTATGAATATTATGCTGTTCGCCCTCTATGCATTTATTTGTAGAATATCATTCTGACCAAGGCGGGAGAAGATGGTTGTCTCGGCCGAATTAGTGTAGGAAATTCAAAATTTAACGCCCGTTCATAGCAAGGATAGGTAGCATTAGGGACTTAACCCCATAGGAAAAGTTTCCACAATTAACCTCTATGGAAGGTGGTCTTAAGCTTTCTTTTACCTGTTCTGTTCGGCGATGTTTTGACAAAATTTCAGACCCTGAGGGCATGAACACCACTCCTGTGTATCTGACCCAGCGAGGTCGGGAGAGAGAGACAAGATTTTGTCACGAACGCACGTCCGATGCGACGGCTCCTTTACCCCTTTGTCTCTAGTCTTATGTTAGTATGTGAAGTAGCGAATTAATCCCAGAACTTCCGATCGTCCGTTGTATGCGCAACAACTAGTTGTCCACGGTAAGTCTGAGTTTTGTTAAAAACTTCGTCAATTTACCAGCCTCTTTTCTTGTATTTCCAGTTTCTCTTGTTTCATTCTTCCGCCACCATAGATATAACCAAGCAACAGTTTGCTTTCATGAAGTCTAGGTTAAGCCTAATTTATATTGTTTTAGCGACATTCAACTATTCTAGTGAATTACCTAGGAATTAGGGAGGGCTAAGCAAGTCATTTTACATTCTTTATGCAGCCTTGTGTCTCGAATCCATTGTACAGAAGAGCACGTTGTGTTTTAAAACCATTTTGAACGAATAGAGAACTGGCTGTGTCAAAAATTGGGCGATGGTTAACGTAAAGTCCTTAGTTACTGTATATTCTTTGTGTCGAGGGTTTTCCTCGACTGGCGACCTTATTTCTTTTATAACAGCTGTCTTTGAGGTTAATTTGTAGCTTCAATTGACAGGTTACGTGTGTCCTTGGCATGCAGGGCCTTATAAATTATGTCAATCCAGTAAATAACTCATCAGCCAAGGCTCCATGCGTAACAATATATATATATATATATATATATATATATATATATATATATATATATATATATATATATATATATATATATATATATATATATATATATATATATATATATATATATATATATATATATATATATATATATATATATATATATATATATATATATATATATATATATATATATATATATATATATATATATATATATATATATATATATATATATATATATATATATATATATATATATACAGAGAGAGAGAGAGAGAGAGAGAGAGAGAGAGAGAGAGAGAGAGAGAGAGCAAATAAGACGACGAAAAGGAGGTGATACATATTCAACTTTATTTCCAGCCCACGTTTCAAAGCATGGCTTCATCATCAGGGCTAAAATACAAAAATAACAACAATTAAAATCAATGCATAGGACTCAGTAAAATTGTTAACGTTAAGATATAGATATTAAAACCGAGACATAAAAGTTAAAGCCAACCTAATGCCTCAAGAAAAGAACACTGAGTGACCAAGGAGGGCACCAAAAGGACGAAAAGACCTCTTAAACATTAAACAGAAGAACAGAAGAAGACTGGCTATTCAAAGATGGAACCAGCTGTTTGATGGTTAACGACTCAAGGATATGGAGAGAAGTTTCATCAGCATCTTGCTCTAAAATTTCAAAATAGTCATAAGAAATACAAGCTTGGCATTGTTTAGAATGTTCCCTTATGTTAGAAAACTCTTTCTTACTCAATGCATACCCTGTTCTATGGCTAACGCCACGATGAGAGTCAATTCGCACTTTCAGCATTCTTTTGGTGGATCCAACCTAAGTCCCGATATTACATCTTGGGCAGTGTACTTATAGACAACCAAAGAACGCATAAGGTTGGGAACAGTGTATTTAAATCTCAAAAGAGAGCCAATTGTTCTTGGATTCCTTAGAACGGGTTTGAGATTGAGACAGTAAAAGTATTTCTTGAAAATCTGCCTCAGCGTAGTTAAAAAATTTTCATCGTTCGTAAATGGCAAAGAAACATAAAAATCAAGTTTAGGTATTGTAGGTGCAGGAATTTTTGGCTGAAATTCATTATTCAAGAATTTTTTTAGATATTCCTCAAATAAGAGTTTGGGGTAGCAGTTATTCTAAAGGTATTTTCTTAGGAACTCAACCTCATTATGAAAAGAGTGCCAGTCTGAAGAGAGAGAAAATGCTCTGTGCAGTAACGTTAAAATACTATTAAGCTTAAAATTGTAAAAAACATGAACTATAAAAATTTGAACCAAGACCAGTATACGTTTGTTTTCGGAAGACAAAAGTGGAGAAGTGCTGGTTGGATCTGGTAATTAACACATCAAGGAAAGGAAGGCACTCGTTGTTTTCATGCTCTATGGTAAATGTAATACTAGGATGGGGATAGTTAGTGAATTCTGAAAATTGTTCAGCAGCACCTTTACTTTGAAAAAGTAGAAAAGTATCATCAACATACCGTTTATAACATAAGGGGCGAAATGAGGATGAACAGTGGCTAAAAAGCATTTCCTCCAAATGACACATAAAAACATTTGCCAGAAGTGGACCCAACGGAGATCCCATAGCAACACCATCGACCTGCTTATAATGCTTTCCATTGAATAGAAAGTCTGTGTCCAGTACAGCCAAATTTAAAAGTTTTTTTCAAAATCATCTATATCAAACCCTTGATAGATAAAACCTGGTTCTATAAAAATCTTATCTAAGATAATTTGTATCGGTGCCTGTAACGGTACATTAGTGAAAAGCGAAACAACATCAAGACATACCATATACAGATCAAGTTCCTGAGTAACAATCTCTTTGGAAAACACAGTGGAGTTAGTCAGGGTATGCTAATTTTCTGAAAATGGTTGTAATAGTGGTACTAAAAATTTTGCTAACTTATAACTAGGAGTATTATAAGAGGCCAAAATAGACCTTAGTGGAATTCTATCCTTGTGCACTTTCGGCAAGCCATATCAAACTCCATAAGAAGAACCAGATGTGTACAGATCCGAATGTGTATGTTCGCTGATTTTATTTCTGTCCTTAAGTGATTTTAGAAACCTATTAATTCTGTCTTCAACTTTAAAGATTGGTTGAAAGTTAGGAGAACCAATGCATTCAAATTTTGACCGGTCAGATAAGATAGTATTCATTTTTGCAACATAATCTTGCTTATTGAGAATTACATACCTTTGCCTTTATCAGGTTTAGTGATGACCAAGTTTATTTTTAGAAACAACTGTTTAAGAATGTTAAAATCATCTTTCTTAAGGAAAGGCAACCAACCACTCCTGAAATTCAAAAATGATTTTTGTGCGAATTGACGCTTGTCACCCTGAAAGTTTTTCAAGTTAGGTAAAATGCCTAACTTACGAAGGCGATTAAATAGTAATTCAAAGGGTAAAAAGAATCATGAGTAAGAGGGTTTAAAATTAGGTAAACAAAAGTCTAAACCGAGGGATAAAAGAAACTCCTCTCTCTCCGACAGTACGTAATCAGAGAAGTTAAAAACGACTTTTTTTGGGTCTAAAAGAGAGAGAGAGAGAGGGGGGGGGGGAGAGAGGGAGGGGGTAATTCTTCAATATTTCAGACTTGCTTAATTTTGTTTCTCTTGTCACTACTAGCTGGAAGCTATGTTATGAAAAGCAGAAGCAAAATGAGAAAGAGTCTTCCTGCAGCCAAGAGGATCTGACCAAGGCAATGCCCGGGGGTGCTTGGGATCCATTGTAAGCAAGACTGGAGGATTTAAAAGAGTTTCTTTGTCCGATGGTTTATATTCTTGGTTACCTTTTCTGTTTGATGTTAAATAAAATTTAATAATACTTCTGCAATGTGGTCATTTTTTTTCCAGTAAATATGTCTTGGTGTGTTTTTGTCGTATCATTTCTTAGCTTCTCAATAAAACCCTTCGCGAGAACCCAGGTCTTGACACCTAACGTGAATTAGGTGTCAGGTCTCAGTTTATTGGAAGGATGGTAGATAAAGAGCTCTGTCTGTGGAGTCAGTAGCCGTCAAGGCCATTTCGGGACATCGTCATCCTTCCCAGCGACGCTAAACTGCAGGAGGACACCTTTTCGAAAGGGCGCCATAAAGTGTGTCCGCGGCATAATAATTCCTCCTGTATGTGCGCAGAGTATTGTCGTCTCGTATCTTATTTTCTCCTAAGTCACTCGAATTTTAAACATGATTCTGTAATATCTGAATCGCTCTAAAGTTCAAGATGTCAACTATAAAGAAAACTTGTCGTGTATAATGAAAGAAATATTTGTTTTCACATCTAATAAAGAAATCTCATTGAGGTTGTATTTTTGCTTTTAGCGAGATTACAAAAGTCAGCATTTAAGGAAATATGTCAAGAGTCACAATGAAAAGTGCTTTGAGCCGATTGGCTTTAGTAAATTCCAGGAACATTTCCAAGGAATAAAATCTATTCCCTTTCAGAATCGATAATTCAAGCAATGGGTGCGTCATTGCAAGACGCATTGCTGCTTCTTGATACACGTGTCAGAAGATTAACCAAAGCACTTCTTAACACCAACCCTGTCATCTCTCTCTCTCTCTCTCTCTCTCTCTCTCTCTCTCTCTCTCTCTCTCTCTCTCTCTCTCTCTCTCATTCTTCTGGTTACCTTTTTCGTTTCAACATTTACTTCCTGCGAAAGGTTTTTTCCTTTCATGCTCTACAGACCCTTGAGCACATCGACTGCTTCCCAAGAATACTTCAGACTAATTGCTATTGTTTAGGCCTTTGTGCTTTTAGGCCTTGAGAGAGCGACTGAAGAAGCAGAGAAGAGGCTGAGAAGAGCAGCTGAGGAGTTTTGGGGATATAATTAGTCAGCTATAGGATCTTTCAACCCTTCTCCTTCGTTGGTATACCTTTCGTACATATCTTAACGATTTTTTGTAAGCCACTTCAAACGCATTAGGTTTTTTTTTCTTATATTTGGGAAAATTGTGCATTTTTACATCTAAAGGCCTACAAGAAAAAAATAAGTTAAATACTCAAACGGAAATAAACGCATGGAAACTTTTTAAATATCAAAGGCCTCCCATTTTCTCTCGTGAAGCAACTACATCAGCCTTTCCAGTCACGAAGTTTGTACGATTTCCAAAGTGACTTCAGAAACTAAATGTAAAACTGACAATCATCAAAATTTCATCCAACCTTTGACCCTTCATCCGTATCTATTCATATATAGTTGACTGATAAATGAACTGGGGCAAAAACTCCTTCCGCAATGAAAGTGAAATCCTTTTTCGAGACATTTTTGGATGAAGAGGCAGAGACGGGCACAAACTGCCCAAATCATTCCAGGTAATGGAAGACAATTGTGCGTCACGTGTCATAAATTCCTTTCTAAAGTGATGGTAAACCCTCCCCCGAAGAAAAGAGCTGTTTTAATAAACCAGAAAATACGGAAAAAAATAGAGAATTCTTCAAGGGGAATGAATGCATGAAAGGAGTGATCACACTGGTTGTTCCTCGGATTCCCAACTTCTACTCATCATCTGTTGAGTTTCCCTGTTCCTCTCCATTCTTATTCTTTCTCATATTCATTGATACCTTGCTTCTCTTTTTATAAAAAATAGTATTTCTCTCATATCAAAAACCGATTTTTATTCCTCACATCAACTCCCGGTGTTTTTCTGCATACAAATAACATTCATATTCTTTCCGAGCCGATCTATCGTTGTCATTCCTGAGCTGACCCGATTCGTTGCTTCCACTGGTGATCTGAATTAGTCTACTTCTGTGTGGCCTTCCTCTCTCACGGACTCTCGGGAATCGAAAGGAATTGTTTGTGAAGACGATTGTGTAAGAGAAGGTCTGGCATAAGGAAGATGTTCTTAGCTTTGTTCCTCTGTAGTTTGTGCCAAGTTGTGTCTTAATCAACTTCCTGTTGTTGATGCCACCATATACCTGCTACCCTTGAACCTCAGCGGTAAAGTCTCTTGCTGTTGTGGTGCTATCATGTATAAACATACATAAACCAATATAAAACCAAAGGCTTCATTATATATATAATTTATATCCATTCCCACGTGATGGCTAGCTTATGCATGGACGCATCCCAGGGATCAAAACTCGAGAATGTTCGTTTGTGAGTCTCAATGCAAATGTCCAAATGGCACGACATTTTTCAATAATTACTTATTAGTGGTTCAGCAAAAGGGTCGCTACAACTAGATTAATTCTGTTTCAAGGTTCTTTCGGGAAATCTGAGACCATTTTACGCTTCAAAGAATTGACATGTGAATGCTATGCAGGGAAGTTACAAAAACAAATACTTCGTCATCATCTTTTAATTATCAGTATTTGATGCAAATACCCAGGATTGGAGAACAATTAATTAAATTTTTCTCTTAGATTTACTTGGGATGAATCAGTCTTAAAGCAACATCAGAAAAATATAATTTCCACTTGAAATATCAGACTCTGACACAACACCGCTATTTTTCCAACACTTTCAGACGCCCGAATGATAAATTTGCTAAATTTTAGGAAGACTTCGCCTTGTCCCCAAGAGATGTTTAATGATTCACCTTGCGTGCACGTGATACCCACCTGTTGTGCTTGAGTGATATAATCCTCTCAGATGATATAATGCCTTTAGGGAGTTTACCTTCACACGAAGGTTTTTTTTTTTGAGACACCGTCGTTAATATTCCTGTTAGTTAATATATCAAATGTTCTTTATTTTCAATTTACCGGGAACTCAATTTGCTTGTTATAAACTGTATTTTTCTTTGTGACAACAGTGATAAAAACACAAGTTGTGTTGGATGACTCACTTAGCTGCTGTTACTATAGTTTTAGCACTCATGACACGAAGCAACACCAAACGGAATGTCAAGAACCTTAGTGACAAAGTGGAAGGCTTCAGACCATAAGAAAATCTTATTATGACAAACGAAAACATTTTAATAGCTCCTCGGGAACATCGATACGATGCGATTATTGTGTGAGCCGATTAGTGCAGTACACACATTGTTATTTCTTATAGAAAGAGAGAGAGAGAGAGAGAGAGAGAGAGAGAGAGAGAGAGAGAGAGAGAGAGAGAGAGAGAGAGCAATTAAGCCTAACACTGGTGTGTAGCGGATGGGATTTCTATGTCCAGCAAAAGTAAATTAATGGAATATGAGTAAGCGTTCTTCAGATACCTATACAAAGTAACGTGAATATTTTCTATTTTTCTGGTGGCATTGATCGTAAGGAGTAAATTCATTGCGACTTTTTCCTTTCTTTTATAAAATACAAATTGTGAGTTACATACAGTTTGTGGGTTTGCTACGTTTCGGCATAGCCCATTTGGCGCTGCCGTTTCGGCTTGGCCGATTCGGCGTCAGAAAACTAATAGCACTATTCGGCGTGGCCGTTTAGGCGTCAGATTGTTTCGACGTCTTTGTTCGATTAATTTTTCTAGAAATGCAACACGTCCTTTCTGAACTTTATTCAGAAAAATAAAACAGTAAAAATGTTTATATTATTAAAAGACTAGTGGAATAATGTAAATAAAAAACTTGAATTGGGAAAAAATATAAATTTTATTCACTTAGAGAATAAAGGATCCTATTAAAACAATAATGGGATAATGCGAGTTAAAAACTTGAAATGAAAATACATTATTTAGAAAAATAAAATTTAATACAGTTTTTTTAACCTTAGGAATTAATTTTTCATTTCGTAATTATGAGCAATACCCTTCAGGAATTCAATAGGCTCTGATGACTCAACTTCCATTACTATTTTTTTTTTATTCTTTCATCAGCATTTCTATATTTCTTTAGCTTTTTGGGAGGTGGATATCCAGCGATTAATTTTTCTAGAAATGCATCACGTCCTTTCTGAACTTTCCTCAAGGCATCAATAAATTTCCAGATGGAAGGATGATGCATTCCTAGTTCGAACTGTAGACGTCGATTGGCAGCTTCAGCGTGATTGTTAGTGCGATCTTCATCATTTACAGTGCGTTCATAAAGGTTCCAGATCTCGGGAGCAAACATAGGGTTCATTCTTGCATTTCGACGCCTATTCTGCCGTCCAATATAAGTGTCTTCGAACAAGGGTATTAGTTCATCTGGAAGACCCTTCTAGTGTATCCATATATTCGTCCATCTTTTCTAATGGCACAAAGGCGAGCGCTATAATCATTTTAGCCCATAACGCAAAGTCCGAGTCGGTTTTATAGCGATTCGATAACCCCAATGAAACAAGATGTCTGTGCATGTTTTGGGCTAGATGGAAAAAACATCCCTTAATTCGAGCGGTGGGAAATGCATCTTGAAAGGCATGAATGGCAGCTTGCTCAAAATCACAAATTATAGAAACTGCTCTCAAATTTGGTTCGATGGTTTTAAGTAACTCAAATAAACGAGAATAAGTTAATCTTTGCTTGTTAGGAAGAAGAGCATAAACTATAGGAATAACTCCATCATGCTTCTTAGCCGATATAACATATACTTGATGAAAAAGACTTGGCGCAATGGTGAAACTTCCGTCGGCAAACCAAATTTCTGAGAAGACAATGCTGAAGCCAGCTTATTCTTCCAAATATTAAAATTCTCTTACTGCCTTCTCCTGTGTCTCCTAATAGGAATTTTTCTTCCATACCCAGTTGGGGAACATCCAGTGTATAGGACTCGGGTATAACTAATTGCTCCAAATGAGTTGGGTTAGCTGGCGCTTTGTTTAATAATTTTCGTTTCCTAGTAATAAGTTTTCGCATTGCAGGCAAGTCAAGCCCTATGGCTAAAGCTGCTTGAGAGGCGCCAGTTAAACATTCATTTACTACAACGGTTGGTGGCTCCAGCGTTTCAGCACTTCTTTTCTTAATATTTGTTTTCAACTTTTCAACTTCTACTTTTGCAGCAGATGGTTCATGGGTATGTTGATTCAACTGGCGAATCACTTTTCCATCCTTCATATGTAATCTTACTTTACGCCGATCTTTCTGTTCACATAGCCAGAATTTTAATTCAGAATCACTCTTGCTCGTTGCATCAAAAATAAAAAGGTATCCATCGTGAATCACTTTGCTTCTTCCACGTTTTGTTAAAATATCTCCTTCCATTTCGTACAATAGGGCTTAGACGACTGAAAATTCTAAAGCTACCAAAAAGTAAATGTAAAAAAAAAAAAAAAAAAAAAAACAATTGTTCAATTGTTAAACAATTGTTAAAATGAGAGCTAATTGCGCTATAACGACGAAGTATCTATTTCATGGCTAAATGTCGTTTACAGCGACAAAGTAGTCATTTGACGCCTAACAGTCTCTCCGCCGAAAATTTCTATATGGCAAATCGGCTACGCCGAATCGGCCAAGCCGAAACAGCGACGCCAAACGGGCTACGCCAAAAAGTCTCATTCCCACAGTTTGTAGTTCATCTGAAGGCTTTTCCAAACTCCATCAGAGAGACTTCTGTGCCATATAACATTCAGTAAAGGCTGTATCCCTTCGCTAAAACTTAGGGTCTTAAGAAGTATGTCAGTAGTTCATGACTTTTGTAGGTCCATAATGGTTTGTCAATTTACATTTTCTGTCTGAGAATGACTCGATCAGTTTTCGGTAACATTCACGTGCTTCCGTGGGTTTTGTCCGTTTGTCGCTTTGACTCATCCCTCCCTTCTTCTCTCTCTCTCTCTCTCTCTCTCTCTCTCTCTCTCTCTCTCTCTCATAATGTCTACATAACAGATAAATGTAGTAATGTCACCTCTTACTTGGCTTCTTTTTATCTTTCTTCGACGCTCCGTCCCTCTCAATATTTATTCATTATTGAGTTTTTTTTACATATAACCCTATAGTCCAGTCTTTTAAAAAGCTTCATTTCAGACCTTTGCTCTCCTGCCTCTTCTCTCCCTTTTAACGAGAGAAAGCCACATAAAAGAAAGCAAAATTTCCCGGGTCACCTGCATGAAAATAACAAAACGGTCTGAAGAGGGGTGTCACCAGGTCCTTCATTTGTTCTGCTTTCTGACGCATTGGAGACGAAAACAACTGAACCACCTCTCGAGGGAACGAAAGCACCACAAAGGCAACGTCAGGGAGAGCACAAAAGAAGCAACTGTAAGGATGTCTTATTATATAGCATACTTCAGCCTTTCTCTGTATTAAGCAACGACACGTGCGAGAAGAGGGATGACACTATTGGGTAAATCTTCGGACCCTCTGAAAAGAAAAAAAACATTCTTACCACAGGGACGCTTCCAAAACGATCATTTTTGCATCTACTTGTTTCAAAAGAGAGAGAAATGCGTTTCATCGTCAGTGGAAATAACAAGGGAAGTGAGAAATTACGAGGAAAATGATGATCATGTAAATAATCCGAATATACTTGCCATATTCATTCCAAAGGAAATCTGCTGTTCTGGCTGTGAAATCTATCCGATGTGAGTGCATAACTCCAACAGAAGACGAATAAATATTGATGAATAAAAATAACGTAATACAGATCCTTCCAAAATGGCCCACCCGGTATGAACTAATCCCTGAGCGCCTCGAGTCATTTTAGGCAGTAAACCCTCTCATTAGAAAGAAGTCTTCCCAATCCTAAAGCCAATGTCTTGCTCCCCTTTTCATCTCACGTATTATTTTCCTTGAGGGAAATGAATCGATTAGGGGATTAAACAAAAGCCTCCTTTACAAATTTTCAAAGATGTGGAATCTGCGTCGATATCAATGCGTGTATTAATGTGCAAAGCACCTTAGGAACTTATGGGATCTTGCATTAGGTTTTTATATTGTTACCTTGAAAATGTACCAGATTTATACACGCACGATGATCATGGCCTCAGGTGGACAGACAACTTTCATGGACAATATTATTTTCATATTAGTAGAACTCAAAGCTATGAAACCGATAAACATTTACCATCGTTATTTTTTAGAGGACTTTTAAGGAAGCTTTTGGTTTCGGTCCTTTGATGTCACGAGTCGCCTCCTCCTTTAGATGCAATATATATATATATATATATATATATATATATATATATATATATATATATATATATATATATATATATATATATATAAATATATATATATATATATATATATATATATATATATATATATATATATATATATATATATATATATATTATGAATTAGAAAGTAAGAAAGAAAAATACTCTGCATACATAAAACAAAACATACAAAAAAATAAAAAAAATAAAAAAAAAGCGTATTATCCTATTTAAGGTGAGGGACCTCCTAACATGCAAATGTGTTCAGTTTTCCTTTCAGATATTGCATCCAGAGGAAGAGACGACTCGTGACATCAAGGGACCGAAACCAAAAGCTTCGTTGAAAGTCCTCTAAAAAATGACGATGGTAAATGTTTTTTAGATCCAACGCTTTGAGTTCTGTTAATATGAAAAGATTGTTGTCCGTGTCCACCTGAGGCCATGATCACGGCAGGTGAAGGAGGGTAATGTCCCTGTGGCGTCGTCAGATGTTTTCGACCTGTGATTGACCCTTGAAGGCTCTCTGGTGAAAAGCGGGAACGATCAGAAGATCATAATAGGTGCTAATATTGAATATTTAGGATAATTCGCTTTCGAATTTATTCTCTTTAAGTATATTAATTCTCGTCAAAATGGTCAAAAACTTTAAGTAATAAATTATTATATCATACCGTTGCGGAATTCTAACGAAGCTTTGAAAGTCTATGAATATTTAATTTCTTTTATAAAATCTCATGTAACTCATTTCACCTATTGATACAGAAACTAATCGAGGCAAAGTGATTCTTTTGTTCTCATTAATAATCATAAGCAAAAATAATCATTAATCTAAAATATGGTCTCTGTTAAGTCACTGTGTGGAATTATGATCAAAGAACTTTTACATCCACATGATTAATGTGGCTATGTAATCCCTCCACCTCACGCAGACTAATGAGCTCTGTCATCCTCTTATAAATGAATATATAATTTCTTGCCTAAAAGGAACCGGAGGTTATTTTTTTTATCTATCCGCAAGGTCTACACTGAGTTGCACACTTTGCTTTCGGTGGAAGTCAAATGAACATAAAAATAGGAGTATGAGAATGCAAACGCACGCAAACGCACACTCACACGCGCGCTTACCCACACGCACACACACACACACACACACACACACACACACACACACACACACACATATATATGTATATATATATATATATATATATATATATATATATATATATATATGTGTGTGTGTGTGTGTGTGTGTGTGTGTGTGTGTCTGTGTGTATATAATCAAATTAGCATTTCCTTCAATGACAAATGGACAGACAGACAGACAGACAAGAGATCTACCTTGCGCTTATGACAGGCGGGAAAAGGAAAAAGAAAGGTTCCAAGAGCTTCCTGTTCCTTAAATTATCAACAATCAAGGAATTTCAAAAGCAATCAAACTTAAACATAGGCGGAAAGAGAAAGAGGCAAATCGAGAATAATTTGAGCTAATGGATTTGAAATTCCACAAAGCCCAGCGATATCGTATGTGAAGCGCTTGAAGGCATTGCTTTTGCTAAGAATGGAAATGGGGGAACCGGAAGCTGCAAGCGGTGCAGAATTATTCATTGGAGAAATGTTTCCGTTGGTGCCCAGGGAGGAAGAACGACATGTGAGCGGGTTTTCATTTGCACAGTTGAGTTGGTGAGTCTTCTTCATTTGTTAAAAAGGTTCTTTGAGTTACCTTCAATTTGCTACAATGCTGCAGGCTGGATTGGGAATGCACTTGCACAGAAATTTGCTTTTGCTTGGTTGGTTTACATTCAACTGGCCTCGTGCCAACGCGGTCTCTTGCTCACAGTTGGCCGGTGAGTATCGCGGGCCGTTGAACTGAATAAGAGGTCTGATGTGGACCTCTGGACAAACACTTCCTGAACGTAAGTAAGAACTTTCATTGTAATAATTCCTATAATGGTAAAGATGAAACTGAAAACCATTAAAGTGAAATGAAGAACCTATTGTTAGGACAATAATGACAACAGAAGCATCCACTGCCACGAACACACATCTCGCTAGGCACTAATTTATCGCACCCAAGGGAGCCATCACAACGGGGCTGCTGAATGAAAGTTTTCGTTTAGGATTCCCTTTGGAATTTCACGAATTCTTTACTTTGAATTGGAGAGAGAGAGAGAGAGAGAGAGAGAGAGAGAGAGAGAGAGAGAGAGAGAGAGAGAGAGGAACGCTTCTCGATCACCTGAAATGATCAGCGCTGTCTCCAAATTGCCGATGGCCACCTATTAGCTTACGTGAGGCCTTTGCGTGGGGCCACCTCTTCGCAAAGCGCTTCCGCACATCCAGTCATCCCTTCGACTGTAATAGATGACTCAGAGTTAGTATGAAGATAGTTATAGAAGGAATTCAACTTAAAGGATGTTAACTCCTTGGCTGTTTGGAGCATTAGGAAAAGATACTCAGTTATTCCCCAAAGATCAGCAGATGAGGAAAGTGGTGGCCTCAAAGAACAATTGGTTCTTTGTTTAAGCTCAGAGAATTAACGACTGAATAGCACCTGCGGAAAGATCCAGGGAGCGCACTATACTGCACAAAGACATGACATTGATTAGACAAATTGTTTGTAATTCCATCTTCTCGACGGGGAAACAAAGCAAAAGGGAAAGACACCACAAGTGTGAGGCTACTACTCAAAGAAGTGTATCACAATGCCAGATCAGCATTTAAGGGGGTGAATCCCAAATTCTTTCCAAACCTGTAGATTATTAGGTCTAAGATCATGGACAATCGCCACAACATCAAGGGCAGCTTTTTCATCACTTTTGATAATATCAATCACTTTTTATGCACACTGGAGTCACCATATTTTTAATATATGGGTTGTTTCCAGCTTCCTATCAAACCTCTTAACATACCAACTTGAACCTTATCATGAGGTTCATATAAAACATCCATCCCTTTGTCCTAACTCTACTATTTCCGTCATTGCTTATGGTTTTGCCTTCATCAGTGACAGAACCGAATGCAAAATCCCCGGCTCACATTTCAGATTTTGTGCTCGTTTGTTCAGCGTGCTTTTTGAAGACAGAGGAAATCCTCTCTTGGTTCGCAAATGTGAATAGCGTTTGGTGTTCATGCTCCTGAGAGTGAAAGCTAATTATATGTCTTCCTCCTTCATTGACTGACAAGTTTATTAGTTATGTGCTGAACTTTGCACGGGTTGAAATATCTCGTTTATTTCAGTTAATGTGAACTTAGGTTCTGCCACTTTCTTTTCCAAGCTAACCAGTTTCAGGAGTTCTTGATTGGTCTTTTCCAAATGCTCTATTTTTTTTTCTTCTTGAATTCCTCCACTTCCTCTGCTTGTTTTTTTTTTTTTCGTTTAGAGCTCTCCTCAGGCTGTGCAATAATTTCTTGAGCAGAGAATTCTGGAAAAACTTCAGTGGTCTCTGAATGACAAGTTTTCAGTTCCTCGCTGGGTGAGCGGTTTCCGTTCTCAACTACTACTCTGTTGGTCGTGAGATCGAATCTTCGAGCGGCCAGTGAAGAACAAGAGGAATTTGTTTCTGGTGATAGACATTCATTTCTCGCTATAATGTGGTTCGGATTCCACAATAAGCTGTAGGTCCCGTTGCTAGGTAACTATTAGAGTAATGTAATTTTGTGATTTATTTAAGTCAACCTTGTTCTAGATTTAAGTTATTTCTTAAGGCAGTTATTGTTAAGTGTGTATTGTTTTGTTTTCGATATAGTTTCTCGCCTCCTCCCCGCTCACTTAATTGCTTGAACTATCGTTTTAACGATTGGGGTTTGTTTATTTTTCGAGTGCGGCATGACTCCTGTGAGGTGACTTGTGAAGGACGGTGCTCGGCCTGCCAGAGTTCGGGCCGTACTTTGCTTTCTGACGCTTATACAGCTGGCGATTGTTGGAGAACCTTCTTGCATTCTTACATCCTGAATCTTGCTTTTGGAGATGCTCTTCGCAGGAACACTTCTGTCACCTGCGACGTCGTGTGACCTGTGTCTGACGCAGTTGACATTGTCACCTGCGACTTCGTCGTACTGCCACCTTAGTGGATACATTTCCCTAAGGTATTGAGTGCCATCTCATGCTGTCGGCACCTGTCGCATCAGTGTATCCCCGAGGACGCCTTTATAAGCTGCTGTTGAGGGAGCAATCTGGTTCGTGAGGTGTCAAGTAGGGAGACAGATACCAGGTAGGAGTTTATCTATGCGTTGTCGGACAGGACCGCCTCCGACTCCCAGGCCTGTACCAGTGGTTACCTGTGTATTCCTGTACTCCCTCGTTTGCAGAGCTGAGAAGCATTGGATCACGGCCTCCTTAAAGGCGCTTTAAATTTATTTTGGATTAACGCTTCCCCTGTTTTGTGTGAGGAGTTTGTTAAATTTTTATATATATATTATTTTTTCTATATAAATCTATCTATAAATGCTGAATTTATAGTCTCCGGTGGTCCTTATGGTCTATAGGCCTTGGTGTTTGTTATATGTTCGGACTGTAATTCATAGGTAGGAATTTAAGTGTTTTCTCCCGTTTATCCTTCACTTTTTTTCCTTCGCTTATAGTTATAGGTATATTTTGATTTTGGCCTGGCCAGCCATTGTATGGATATATTCAGTTTTAGTTATATTCTTGTGTTCGTTCTCTCTTCATGATTCTATCTAGGGCTTAGATTTTTTTTTTTAGCGTTTAGGAATCCGGTGGGATTATTTGAGGACTAGTCTACGTCCTCTTCAGTCACAAGGTTGACTTAATTTGTTATTTTTTTTTTTTTGTGAATAAATATTGTCGAGTTTTCCCTTTTGTTTTCGTCTTCACTGACCATATTATGCTGAGTATTTTTGAACATCACTGAGAGTATAAATAGTGCAATAAAAGACCTGCACCACGACCCCTTATAAGGGTGCGTAACAGTGACCAATTGGTTCTTAGCCACGTAAAAATAAATCTAATCCTTCGGGCCAGCCCTAGGAGAGCTGTTAATCAGCTCAGTGGTCTGGTTAAACTTAGATATACTTTTTCCATTTCGCAAAACATCTCCCTGGCTGTCCTCTGAGTCCTCATTTCATGGCTCGTGACATCCTTTTTTTTCCTTTTCAGATACATTTCTACCTGAAAAGAGTGTTTCATTTTGGATTTTATGAACGCACAGCAACAATTCCAACTCGCTTATGGAACAAAAGCCTTAGAATATCTTTTAAATTTTTAACTGTTACTAAAGACAACGGCAGAGAATTTTAATTTCATAAAGTCTAAAGCAATTTGTTGTATCGTAATCTAGCACTTTCCTGTCCAATTGACGTAATATTACGCAATACCACCCTACACCCGCCCCCCTTTCTGACTGACGTAATTTTACGTAAAATTTACCGAAATTTTTCGTAAGTGTGGTAGGGGTAAATTTTTTTTTATTTTCGGACAGTTGGCGGTTTCCATAGGCTAAAGCATACCTTGGACCGTGTAACTCAGGCATCAATACGCCAGCCAAGCAGTTCCTATACTGCGCATGCGCAAAACCCTGGCATAGTAAATTTCTCACAATGAAATCAGCTGATCCTACCCACGCTTCTCTCTCGTATCTTACATTTTTTTTCTAAAATGTAGGATTACATCATTGGAAACACTATGTTTCGTACCCTCTTTTTCTATAATTTTTTTAGTTCCTGTACTGTGCATGCGCAAATCCCTGGCGTAGTAAAATTCTCACAATGACTCAGCTAATCCCACCCACGCAGGCCTGGCAGGCGAGGCGACACAGAGACCATGCGTGCCAGGTTGGGTAAACATGTGTGGCTGTTTACATACAGTGCTGTCAATACAGAACAGTTTCCAACATGCTTTCGCAAAGTTTTTACGGTAAAACTAGCGGAAAACGCGTTAGTGCATCACATAAGAGACGTCTGGATTTTAGGCAAGCTCTGAATCTCATTTTTCATTATTATATATATCGATATTTAGAGAATTTTGTTGGCTTTCTCGTAAAAAATAATTCATTCGCCTAACTGCTATAGCTTTTGAGCTACGAACGATAATGTTGACAACGGTAACATTTTTTTTCGTTTCGAACAGCTTATAATGTCAAAATGAAACTGTTGCCGTTACCAAAGCCATTTTTCTTGACTCTCACTTTATTCCTGAACCTTTCCTCTACATTTTTTTATATTTACAAAGTAATTTCTATGAAAAATATCCGAGCTAGGGCTCTTCAAAAATAAATTTCTAGCGATAATTCTCACCGTATGCCGGGCAACGCGCTCAGTTTCTTACCCTATCTTCTATCAATTTTTCACCAACTGGACTTCTTCGTTTTTCATTATTTTATATGTCGATGTTTAGAGAATTTTGTTGGCTTTCTCATAAAAATAATTCATTCGCCTAACTGTTATAGTTTTTGAGCTACGAACAATAATGTTGACAATGGTAACTTTTTTTTTCGTTGATCAACTTATAACGTCAAAATGATACTGTTGCCATTACCAAAGCCATTTTTCTTAACTCTCGCTTTATTCTTCAACTTTTCCTCTACATTTTCGTATATTTACAAAGTAATTTCTATGAAAAATAACCGAGATAGGGCTCTTCAAAAAAGATTTTTTGTAGTGATAATTCTCATCATACGCTGGGCAGAGCGCTCTGTTTCTTACCCTCTTTTCTATCAATTTTTTCACCATTTTTCATTGTTTTATATGTCAATATTTAGAGAACTGTGTTGGCTTTTTCATAAAAAATAATTCATTCGCCTAACTGTTATAGCTTATGAGCTACGAACGATAATGTTGACAACGGTAACATTTTTTTTCGTTTCGATCAACTTATAACGTCAAAATAAAACTGTTGCCGTTACTAAAGCTATTTTTCTTGACTTTCCCTTTATTCTTGAATTTTTCCTCTACATTTTCGTATATTTACAAAGTAATTTCTATGAAAAATAACCGAGATAGGGCTCTTCAAAAAAAAGGTTTTTCAAGCGATAATTCTCACCATAGGCCGGGCAGAGCGCTCTGTTTCTCACCCTCTTTTCTATCAATTTTTTCACCAACTGGACTTATTCGTTTTCCATTGTATTATATGTCGATATTTAGGGAATTTTGTTGGCTTTCTCTGACTTTCATAGTTTTGGGGTTACGAACGAAAATATAAAAATAAGTAAAGAATTTTTTTTTTCGTTAAATAACTCACATTTTTTCCGTATTTAGAGGGCTGGGACTCTTATTCTGACTATTCCACCATAAAATATAAACATTTAGAAAAAAAGGACAGGAAAATGAATGTTGTTGGCATAAAATTTCTATATTTGCTGAATTTTTTAAATAATTATTTTTTCGCACTATCGAGCGCTCCCAGACACATTGGGACTCATGTACCCTCAGTATTGTGATAACTATACAGATAGGAAAGGGCTAGATGTCATAGACGGTGAAATATTTTAGCAAAAAAGTCGAAAGAAAGAAAGGTATCAGCTTGTAATGTAGCTTACCATTAGGCCTCTTTCTTCAGTACACTTTGATTTTTGGGGTTTTCAACTCCCAGCAGTCGGTGTTTCATGACATCAGCTGAGTCCTCTGCTTTAAAATGGACTGAATAAATTAGAGAACACTTCCAGTTCACATCGTCTGCGCGTTTGTAAACTTACGGTAGATCCAGTTCTTGCTCGTTTTTTCTCCTTTTGGGAAAAGAAAATATCGAATACTGAAATTAAATATCTTTTCACTATTATCATGGCATCCAAATACAGCATCAACTGAAGGCATGGCTGCTGGAAGTTAATAATTTGACGCACGGACCAGGCGGTACAGTATACATGCAAGGAAGTCAGGTCAAACCTCGGCCACCGCCGCCTACGACTGACGTCACAAAAGCCCCACCCTCATGCGCGTTGCTTATTGATGAGCCGACCTCTTGAGCATATCTGCAGGACCTTGGTTACCTTATTGGTTCGCGGACCACGCCTATCAGATCCTCCTCTTCCGTTAATTGTCTCATTTACTATCATTTAGTTCCAGAGAGAGAGAAGGAAACAAAGACGCAAGGCGGCCATTAGCTAGAAGCTCCAAGAGTTGATGAAGATCTGTCATTATTCTTCATTTTACTCTAATGACACCAGAAACAACGCCCATCTCTATTCAGGCTGATATCAGAACTTTATGCCTCAGATTTTCAGAATGCAACAGTGCGGGATTGGCGCCATTCATCACACTTATTTTCTAGCCATAACAGAAATTTTGCATTATTTTGAAACAAAAATTTGTTCTGTACTCTAAACTCTAAAAAAATGCATTTAAGTGACGGATAAAACAAACAAAACATTTGCAAGACTGAAAAGCAGTGGACGAGGAAATAAAAACAAAATCCACCCACACAGGGAATAAGAAAACTAATCACGGCCAATTGCCTTCAAAATGCAAATAGGAAATGAATTCATGCAGTAAAGAGCTATCAGTATTCAGTAACGTTTCAGTGACTGTGTACCTTCGTGTGAACACATGTGAATATTCCTGTATCAATGCATGCTTTTACACCTTCATGTTTCGCTGTCTCTCTCTCTTACTTTCAACACGAAAGCCAGAGGAGAATCTCAAGCTTCCACTGTGGCATGTTTTCGTATTCATTCCCATCGTTGCTTCTGGGGTTATTCAGACTCCCGAAACCTTCCTGTGGCTGATCCACAACATCCAGTCTGAAGGTCACGTGCGTTAGACCCAGCGGAAGGCTCTCTCCTTCCGTTAGTTGTCTCATTCATGATTAGTTTTTTTTTTTCCAGAAAGAGGAAAGGAACTCGAGACACACGGCGGCCATCACGAGGAGGATCCAAGAGTTGATGAAGGATATTCATTCTTCTTCATTATACCCTAATGGCACAGCAAACGACGTCCATCTCTATTCGACCACAAGAGCTTCAGTCCTCAGCGTTTGACATTCGAGGAAAGATGGAAGGAACCGCCACCTTTCCTCACACTCATTTTCTAAACGTAAACAAAGTTGCGGCAAAACCATTCAGAATCTCAGTCGTAGGCGATATAATGTCAAAACGTTAATTACGCCGTACATTATGCGCATATGGACACGTCATTTATAATGATATAACGTTGATTGTATAAACAACTTTTTTTATTAAATTGTTTATCGTTCTGTAAACTTTATTTCAACTTTTAGGGATATTGTCACTTTCCTTATTATCATCGTGCGTATCCTGTAAAATGATAGAGATCAACAATATTGGTATAAATGAAGAATAGTGGCTAAACTAACTAAAATTACAACAAATTATTAAGAAAGACATTTTCCCCTGTTTCTCTTTCCCCCTCACTCCTTGACACCGACTCCCCTCACACAAACCCCCAGAGCCACTCTCTCTCTCTCTCTCTCTCTCTCTCTCTCTCTCTCTCTCTCTCTCTCTCTCTCTCTCTCTCTCTCTCTCTCCACTTACATCTACTTCCTTGGAAACACCTAAAGCTGTCTCATTTTCAACATGTAGTATTGATAATAATAATAAATCATTGCACATTTGAATGTGACGAAGTATTTTAGATTCACGGAAATATAAAACAAAATATCTTAAATGAAGATGAGTAAATTTATAGCTTATGATTTTCCTGAAGCACAGCTCACAGTTTTATTAGGTTATTTCAAATGTCTTTTATAAGCTATAGCATAACATCTCTTTCTCTCTCTCTCTCTCTCTCCCCCCCTCCACTTCCACCTACTTCCTTGAAACACCTGACTCTGTCTCATTTTCAACATAAGGTATTGATAATAATAATAATAAAATCATTGTATATCTGAATGTGACGAAATATTTTATATTTACGGATATATAAAACAAAATATCTTTAAATGAAGATGAATAAATAAGCTAATGATTTTCTTGAAGCACAGCTCGCAGTTTTATGAGGTCATTTAAATTTATTTTATAAGTTATAGCATAAAATCTCTTTCTCTCTCTTTCTCTCGCACAACACTAAATATCAAACTTCCGGTCCCCAAACTGGAACAGTCTCCAGGGCTCAGTAACTTGCCAAAATGTATAGCATCTTGAAAGTACAAAAATGAGGTCTTCGACGAGGTTCTCTCTCTCTCTCTCTCTCTCTCTCTCTCTCTCTCTCTCTCTCTCTCTCTCTCTCTCTCTTGATATTACGATGCACAATCAGTTTTGACTCATTGATTAATCTTTGCAGAAGAAAATGTCTTCTTCCTAAACTGAGTTACTACACTTGAATAGAAACTTCCATGATAGGTACAGCCAACCCTGAATAATCAACCAGGGATGAAACACACACAGGCGACCTCCCGATAGATCACACCTGCTCTTGTACCTTCTCAATTCAACCTCCCCAGAACCCGTCCCCCGCTCTCCACCGTCCCTGCACTGTCACAGGAGAGCCTCTGCAGAATGTTCACTGACCCTCAGTCGTCTTCTTGCGTTGGACTTCTTCACCAGAGGCTGTGTTTCATTAAGCTCACTTTCACTTCCTTTTCTTGGCAACTTTCAACTTGCATTTTCTATTTGTTTCAACTTTATTGTGGGTTTTCCTTATTATTTTTTTTAAGTGGACATTTTATTTGGTGTTACTTAGTAACAAGTCCTTAGTTTCCGTTTGTTCCACAAGAAGATGAACACACCACAGTAATGATAATAACAATGACAGCAGAAAGAACCATTTCCTTTTCAAGGAAATCTCAAACCTCTCAGTTCTTTATGTCTCTTAAGGAAGGTTTCCCGAGGAACTTTATTTACTACACCTTCCTCTTCATTCTGGTTTTATTCTCCTTTACAACCTTTTGCCAACATTTCATCAACGGGCATCTCAGGAATACTCCGTTTTCTCTTTCATCTTAGTTTAAAAGAGTCGCATCAGAAATTCTGCTTGAAAAAATGCTACCAAAGGTTCCAGTGTCTTTTTCAAGCAGAGGTACAAAAGGGGTGGAAAGCGAATCTCTACCTGGTTGAAGGCCAGGACATGTCTTGCGCCTTGTTTGCCAACATCCACAATACACAGTTACCAGCTGTTAGTCTCGTTCCATTTTTTTTCTTTTTTCTGAATCTTTGTAAGTGTAAAGGTCAGCAACTTCTTATTTGGTCACATTTTATCTTCTCATCTCTTTATAAATCCCAGCCTCAAGCAATCATTGATTATGATATTATACGTTCGTCTTCATGGTGCTTTAAGTACTTTTTATACTATTTATTTTCCAAAAATGTTTCATATACATTACTGTAAACGTACGCCTGTTAATCTTATAGCCAAGGCCAGTCGTTAGAAGCCTATTATTAGTTTTGTCCTAATAAATATTGTCTTTGCGTTTTCTTACCCTTGGAGCTCTTCCCCTAAATCGAAGTCACACTCACCTGAAGGCACCTGCAGAAGGGGCTTCCCTTGGTCTTAGAAAGAGAGGGTCTGTTCACAACTGACCCAAAATTCGACCAACTTCGCGCATGACGTCACGGTTCGAGTGGATGGGCTATTTACCTGTCAGCCAGTCCAAGGAGGTATAGCAGAAAAGAGGTGTAAATGCGATCGTGATTTTATATTGTGTATTGACGTGTATTTTGGTCATCGTCATTGTAGAACTATGCCCAATATTTGTGCACTGTGGATGTAACTCCAGTTCAGATCGAAATACTGATCTTACTTTTCATAAATTTCCTAAAAATTTAAAACTCCGAAAGAAATAGATTCATCTCTGCGAGAGAAGAGACAAATTTAATGCGGATTCTTCGAGGATTTGTAGTTTGTATTTTAAATCAACTGATTATGCAAGGAACCTTATATATGAATTACTTGGAATCTCAATACCAAGACATCTTGTACAATTACAGATTGATGCAATACCAACAATGCATCTGCCAGCATCAGAGGACAAATTTAGATTTTGGTATTCTTTTGAAATGAAGTCGATGATTCTTAATGAATCAGTTTATATTGTTAATATATTACAATGCGACAAATATTTGCTACTTAATAGCTACTATGTTTTCTATTACCATTTATAACTGAATACTGCAAATTATTAGATGCCACGATTCCCCTATTTGGATTTTCGGTGGTGTGCGAGGAGAGAGTACAGGTAGTGGTATTCTATCGGAGTAAAGTTAACTGTTCATAATAAATCAGTTTATATAGTTGAAAATATTTACAGTATGACATATGTTTGTCACTTAACATTTACTGTGCTTACTATGACCATTGATAATCAAATGTTGCAAATGGTTTCATGTCACGATTTTCACTTTAGATTTTGGGTGGTGTACAGGGAAAGAGGAGATTTAATTTAAATAAATTTTTCATATTTATTTTCTATACAATTAAACGTCTGAACATTACAGCTGATTTGCTGTAAAGCTAACATTAAACGTTTGCACATTCCAGCTGATTTCCTGTAAAGCTAACATTAAACGTCTGAACATTCCAGCTGATTTCCTGTAAAGCTAACAATCATCATCAATGGGGTTAAGGAAATTTTTCTGTTTTCAAACTTAGAAGATAATTGCTAGACTAGAACTTTGGGTCGGGGAATTAAAATACCAATATTCCATTTGGTGAATAAACTGCTGACATAGTTAATCTTTTTGCAATACCTGCGCAAAGTTTCTTATTCCTTTGCCCAGTAAATAGCATAATTTAAGTTGACTATATGCCACCAATTATGGACTTTGGGCCAGGGAATTGAAAATTTCCTTTGGCGAATAAATTTTTCACCTAGTTAATCTTTTCATAGTACCTGAGCAGTATTTCGTCTGTTTCTCTGCCAGTAAATATACTGCAGTTGACCGGATGCCACCATTTATGAACTTTAGGTCAGGGAATTAAAATACCAAAGTTTCCTTGGGAGAATAAATGGTTGACCTACTTAATCCTTTCATAATGCCTCGGCAATACTTCCATTGTTCATTGCCCAGTAAATAATATAATTGCAGTTGGCCAGAGACCACCAATTATAAGATTAGGCCTAACAATACAGGTAATGATAATTTTTTTTCAGTTGAACGTAAGTCACCAGTTAAACTCTTTTTGTTTCTTTTATACTAAATATCAGTTGTAAATATTACAGGAAGTTACGTCTCTACCAGCCGAGGGTTGTTTCTTAGTTATATTCTTGATGTCATTGCAAAGTTAAATATTCTATGAATGAAATAAATCTTTTATTGCCTTTCCATTACCTTAAAACAGGTAAATCCCGTTATTAAAGTTAAAATCTTTTGGTTTATAAACATTCCCTTGTGAGTCTTTCTCTACCCACCTCGCCGCGTGACGTAGGTGTAGCTCCGCCTACCGGCGCGTGAAGAGACCTTCTCTCTCTTAGACCATGGGGCTTCCTACCTGCTCAAAAGATCCTCGAAATGAAAGCGCCGTTTGCTCTTTTCCTCTCCTCACCTATAACCCGCCCTTCTTCGTTGGCTTTCCTCGTTCGTCTTCTTTGGCTGAGGACGTCCATTTTCTCTAAAGAGCTCAATAATCTATCCAAATGTTGTACCAGAAATAAAAGCTATAGAGATGCCTTCCATGAATGCCTGTTTAATCAACAGTACTCTTGTTATACTTGTGCTAAAGACGACATTCCTGATGACACTTCTTCGTTTTTCGGAAAACGAAATCCGGAACTTTAATTCACTGTTCTCATTTTTATCTCCTTTCCTCACCTTCATGTCTAAGCTCTCATAAAGGTAGCATAGATTTAAACCTCTATGTAAAAGCAATATTCCTGAGCAAAAAGTGATATTTAGTTCATCTTCGTCATGACCTGCTGTTAGCCCTCTCCCCCAAGCCAACACACCCCCTCCCCCGCAAAACACACACACCATCACCCCTCCCCACAATCCGCCGTGCCGAAATGTAAAAAAGGCAAAAGACGCCTGTTTCGTGTAATTCTTTCACATGAGTATAAAAATATTTATTTGTTCTCAGAAAAATCTAGTCATATCTGACTATTTATTTTTGGAAATAGATAGTTCTTCGGTGTGAGCATTTCTATCAGCAATTATTTACAAAATGGTTGCTTTTGCTCTCTTAAGTAAAACCATTGAAGCAAAGATTTTACACACACAAAAAAAAAAATCAACGTCATAACAGACATGGTCATGTATGTTTGCCGGTTCAAAAATCAATCATTATTTTAGAGAACCCTGATGGCCAAGAAGGAGCTCTGAGTCAAGATGACTTTCATTCCAACATCTGTGAAGCCGCATAGGGTTTGTATTACGCAAAATTTATAATAAAAAGTGTCTCTTTGTCAACCTTTGTCTTCTTTTTTATTTTGTTTTGCTTATACTGGGAACCTCACGCACCTTTTAGAGCTGTCAGTAGAATATGAAGAGTCAAGTTCAGTGTTGGGACTGAACATGACCTTCATTCATCGGATTTACCTCTTAATCGACGTTCATATCCACTCTTCGGTGGCCACAGCTGCTTCGTCGCCGGATTACATAAATCAAGAATCAATGACCATCAGTTTAGACTAACCCATAAAGCAGGGGTAGCCAACTCCCGGCCCGAGAGGGATTTCAGTTCGGCCCGCCAACTTAACACTTGGACACATTATTTAATAGTTGTTACCCAATTAAGGCGTTTTGCTTCACCTGTCATTGACAAATATTTCTCCTGAAGTTGAAAAGTTATCGAAACTCAGCAGAAACAACTGTCTCATTAAATCATTTCTATCTGTATTTCGTTAGTGGCAAGGAATTTGAAATTTTTGTTGACTGTGAGTTGTATCATGTTACTCCTGCAGTGAAATAAAGAACCTTAGTTAAATAATACTACACTAACTTCGTTAATTCTTCTTTGAACTTGCAGACAAAGGCAGCCTTCTGGACAGAGCGGTCAAAGGTCAAGACAATTTATTACAGTATATTTGATATCGTGGCCCTCCTCAGAGACACTGCATGGCGGTCTGGCCCCCTTCCTCCAAAAGGTTGCCGACACCTGCCATAAAGGAATACTATATTATGATAAAAAGAAAGTATTAACTGAAACAATGACAAATGATAATAATAAACAAATATGAAATATGACCCTTTTTTATCGTGTAGAAAAATTTTCGTTTGAGCAAAGGCAAAAATGGAAGAAAGGAGTTCTGAGTACTTCCTGGGTGACCAGAGCCTATTAAGTTCCTCTGATGACCAAATTTACATAATGTTGCGAAATCACCAGCTGCATCGTTGAAAGTAATCAAGTTGAAATTACTATGATTTTTTTTCAATGTTTCCCCTTTTATCTTTGCAGTTTTTCAGACTGTTTGTTTGTCCTGCAACTCATCCTCTTTAGATTCTTTCTTTCTCACATGAAACATGACAGCCAGAGAAAGAAAGACCACCTCCTTTCAAAGAGTAACTTCAGACAAATGTGACTCGCTTTTTAGTTTTCTGTAAAAGAAAACAATTGAAATGGCTACTTGTCTGTATGTCCGCACTTTTTCTGTCCGCCCTCAGATCATAAAAACTACTGAGGCTAGAGGGCTGCAAATTGGTATGTTGATCATCTACCCCCCAAATCATCAAACATAACAAATTGCAGCCCTCTATCATCAGTAGTTTTAATTTTATTTAAGGTTAAAGTTAGCCATGCTCGTGCGTCTAGCAGTGCTATAGGTGCCAACAACACAGGACACAACCGGGCCGCGGGAGAAAATTTCATGGGCCGTTGCTGAGAGTTTCATATAGCATTATACGCTGTACAGAAAATTCGATTGCGTCGAAGAAACCTCGAGCATTTTTTACTTGTTTGTATGTTGTGACTAAGATTAAATAGAAAGCCTTGCTGGTTCCTCCTTGGCTGAAATTCAGGGTTACGTTGACGATATGGTAGTCAGGTGTTTTTGCAATTTTCATGGGATTTTAAGTGGTCTAAAAGATAAAGAAAAACTCTCACCTCCAGCCGGCAATGTCTTGGGACTCTGGCATGTCCCCTTATTTACTACAGACAAACAAGGACTACTTGTTGGAGGGTGAAGGAGCTATTTTGGACTGGTGCCGTTGTTATGTCGGTGTGTCTGCGTTAAGGAACGTCAAAGAACTCATCGCTGTGTCTGCGTGTTGCTTTTGTCTCTCGGGTCACCCGCTCTCCAGAACTGGTGAAAGGTTAGGGTGAAGTTTGCTACAATCCGCTGCTCTCTCTCTCTCTCTCTCTCTCTCTCTCTCTCTCTCTCTCTCTCTCTCTCTCTACGTCTGTTCGATGCCTGCCTCTTGTCATCCCCTAATCTGTCCGTCTGTTTGTCCTCCATAATATTTCTCATTCTTTTCCCTTTTCATTTTAGCCGTAGAAGTAACGTATTCACAACTGTTGTTGATACAACTGATTCAAAATCTGGACGTGAGATCTAATATGTAGCTGGAAGATTATGAACTCCCTCCATCATGAAAGCGTTGTGAAATCAGCCCAGCCATTCAAGAGGCATCCCATTGCTTCTTCAGTCTGCATCTCCAAACTTCATACCAAGAGCGCTTGATAAGCCTAATTAACGTGACTGTCAAACGTTGGGAATTCAAATTGTGTTTGGCTACTTCCGTTGTGCCATTTATAGTTGAACTGTGATCATTATTTTTCGATTTACTTATAACGCTTGCGTAAATACTATTTCATATTCAATTAGTCTTTACAAAAAAATAGCAGGTCCAATGCGTTGCCCAAATGACTTGTGAAACTTTTCGAAGATAATAATTTCGATAAGATTCCTCTCTTGCAATGAGATAGCACTGAGTACTTGCAACCACTTGCAATAAACAAAAATGTTGCGCATAGATAAATAGAGAGAGAGAGAGAGAGAGAGAGAGAGAGAGAGAGAGAGAGAGAGAGAGAGAGAGAGAGAGACTGGATGACTGATTAAGGATCAAAGGGGGTGTCAAACAGCAATGGTCATGAACTACGGAGAGAGATAGAGAGGAAAACAAAGAGACACAGCCAGACAGACAGAGAAAACAGATATGAAACTAAAATAAGGATCGGCCCATTTCATCTCAACAATAAAAAAACAACTCCTACACTTGAAACTTTCAGAGAGTAGAATTTTATGCTTCATAAACATCACATAACTATAGATTGGACGACCCAAGTGTTACCCTCACCGTAGAGGCAGTTCCCAGAAACTCGAAATTTATGGCTACGAAGTTCAGCGACGGTGCAAAGGATGACCCTCTCTCGAACAGGGAGTATAAAGTTTGCCTGGAGACAGCCTTGAGATAAGTGACCGGGAAGCTCATCACGCAACTGCAAAAGCTAGACATTGCAAGCATCATCATCCTGTCATGTGTAGGAGAAGCGATGGAAAATGATGTTCATTGAGCGTGTTAGCATGAAGGGAAGTTCAGAAATTTAGAAACATGAGCTAATAGGCAGAAATGAAAGATTCGGTTAATAAATCCAGTTGATCATTCCTCTGACTTCTCTACCTCTGAATTTCTTATCATATAACAGTAGCTATTTTTTTTTTTTATGCAGATTTACACGAATCATTATCAAAACGAAAGCTTTCAAAATCGGGGTTCATCTGTGCCTCTGTTAGAGCTCCAGAGTTCCAACATTTTCCGCCGGGTCCTTGAATGCATAATTAATGAGCTTGTCATTCGTGGTTCTGGAAGTGATTAGGATTTTGCAACGATTTTCAGGTATATACAAAGTGTTCTAAACGTGTCATGGGATTTTGTGGTGAAGCGTGGTGATACATATGGGAGGAAGATACTCCCATTTGAATCCCAGCTTCAAAGCCAAACATTCTAACTAAAGAGAGATTCGGTGCATATTTCATATTCGCGTCATTTCCGTACTCTTTTAATTAATCCGCGCATAGTGGCTGGACTCTGCCTTGTTTTGTTTATCTGAAGCCACTATGTTAGGATCAAGACTGAGATGGTTTGGGCATCTGACGAGGAGGAGGGACGATAAGCGAGATGTCTCAGGAGAGATCATGGAAGAGGAAGTGCTGGAGAGACGGAGGAAAGGAAGGAAGGCCGAAGAGAAAAGATGGGGATCTCAGATACTGAAGAAGACTATTGTAGTCGACGTCTGTCAACTCCAAACACCACTTCCTGTCCAGAAAGCCTTTTCTTTACATCCCGCGTTTGGACAGAAAACGTATAAAAGATAATTATTGTCTTTGCAAAACCTCCCATGCAATACGAGAAAAACCCTGAAATGATTGCGAATGGCGTTGTATTAAGACAAGGAAAATTTCATCCATGAAAAACTATTTTTATTCAAAGCATTCAGCTTTTTTAAATCAGTTTCAGAAGTATAGTATTATGGACATTGCATCGTCTGAAATTATTTTTAGTCAAAGGTGTCAAAGATTCCTACCATTGCTCTCTCTCTCTCTCTCTCTCTCTCTCCCCCTTTTATTTGTGGGGTGTGGCGGTAGAATTTATGCTCTCTAATACATCAGAAGGTTTGGTCCATGAAACTAAATTCCTGATTTCAGAGGCAATATTTATACCCTATTCAAATGCTGACGCAGACATACTAACAGTGGAAATTAGCAGAATAACATATATCACTAATTATGTTCTATTACCTTCAAAGATTCTTGATAGAAAACGACATTATTTCACGCAAATTCCATATGAATAAAATATAACTGTCTAATAAAAAAAAAAAACAGTAAAATTATCAGTAAATCATAACCGATTAGATGAAGGCAGTCTATCTACGCCCTTATCCGAGGCAGCCTCACTGAAAAGAATTCCAGCAAAAATTGAAAAAGTACAGGAAAGTACAGCAATCAGTACATTCAGAGGATCTTAAGTCCTGAGAATTAGGGTAGTTTTATTTAACTTGATCTCTGCGTCTGTTTGTGTGTTGGGTCAAAACTTGTAACTCAATTTTCGACCTGTTCCCTTCGTCCGATGGACTTGAAATATTGCATGGTTACTCAATCCCGGTGACAGTACAACCTTACATGATCAGTAGGTCAGCAGTGGCCTCTAGTGACCCTACAGTGACCTCTCCCAGTATCTCAGGATTTGTATGAAACTCTTCGAGTTTTTCATACCTTTTTTGGAATCAGTAGTATAAGTTAATCATTCTACGGAGATTTCAAACCTCCTTGGGTTCGACAGGATATCACGCTCAATTTCGCTAGCTATAATCATAAATCGGTTACAATTTCTGTCAAAATTAAAAAGTATAAAATAAAAAAAAAAATTAAAAAAAATTTAAAACACACATTTATTAAAATGCACTAAAAGTACAAAATATTTTTATTGGGACACACCAGGACTTTCTTACAATTAATTATGTCTACAAAAATAAAAGCATGGGCGCCAAACATGGAAGGAAACGCTGCTAGAGAAGAATTTTTTTTTTTTTTTATATCATTTCCTTCCATGTTCGGCGCCACGCTTTTATTTTTGTAGGCATGATTAATTGTCAGGATATCCTGGTGTGTCTCAAAAAATATTTTTTTACTTTTTAGTGCATTTTATAAAGGCCTGGTGTAAAATTTTTTTATTTCATTTTTATAATATTCGGGACAGGTATCCGGCAGGAGAGAAGGCTCAGGAATCTAACTGAAGGAGATTTCTACTACAAATGTCGAATGTTTCCAATTTCATGAGTGCATCTTGGCTTTAGAGTTCATCTTGTACACATTCATCGTTTTTCTTCTTCACTCTGATTCCAAATTACATTTTGTTTATAACTACTGTAGCTACAAAAATTCAGTAATATAACTATTCAGGACTAATTAAAAAAAAAAAAACGCCCTACTACTCGATGAAAACAAATGTGCTCCTTTCGTCAACGCTCTATATGTGTGTGTGTGTGCGTGTGTGTGCTTCATCTCTGCCTGTGCTTGATGAGTGTCTCGATACAGCCATAAGACTGGGTAAACGGAAGGCCCATCATCTGCCATGTACGTATTCTGCCTTCATCTCTTCGGCCTCTCTCTTTATCACATTTACTCTACTTATTTGTGTCATCGCTCAAGATATACTCAGATGCTTTCACCGGAGAGTGGTCTCGTGACCATTGACCTCAGACACTGGGATTCGTCAGCTAGACTGGATCTTGGTCTTGAAAAATTATAACATGGTTGTCACTAATACCTCCTTCCTGCTATCTTGGTCATGAAAACATCAAAATAGTTCCAGACTCTGTTAAAGGAAAGTTCATCGCCACAGTCTGCTCAGCTTACGGGCCACTATGATATGGCAATGTCGAAAAGTGGATCGACGCTTCTTACATAGATCAAGGTTGGTTGGATTCGCTTTCGACTTTTTTTCTCTTGGAATTTTTCAACTTGATTTTGGCAACTGTGAACAATATTTGTTTGTATTTTAAGGCAACCGATGGACTCTCTCACTCTCTCTCTCTCTCTCTCTCTCTCTCTCTCTCTCTCTCTCTCTCTCTCTCTCTCTCTCTCTCTCTCTCGTTCACAAAACGATCTGTCAAAGAACAAAAGTAAAATACAATCTTCAGGAAAGGCCCCATGCCCACGGTCACTTGAAATTCATCCCATGAAATAAAATGGTTATGATATTTCAGATCAAATATTGTTCGACAGCTTGTAAATACTGTCTGATCCAATTTGTGTGTGTGAGAGAGAGAGAGACTTATCTAGCTCTTCTAACCCTCTAACCCTTAACGATCTTTAAGACCTTATCCAAAACCGCCTATAGCACAGTAGCCCTTACGTAATTATCTCCCAGGAGGGAAAAATCAGAATCGATGGTCAGTACATGAATGTTACGCTTCCATGGTCAATTAGGCTCAGTTTCCTTTGTCATTAAGAGAACATCCCTACTATTCGCATTCGTAAACCTTGAAAGTGAATGCAAAAAAAGGCCTTTTGTGTTTTGCAGAAGACATGGCTGCAGAAAATCCTTCCATTCGGTTCCTCAAAGCATTTAACAAGACATTGAACACGATCATCCAAGTCAGGGAAACAAAGGAATCGAGACGCCCAACTAATGTGAATGTAGGGCCTCATTAACCTTTGCATAGGATAATAAATTGGGGTCTTTCATATACAAGGATTCCATAAAGAGACAGACGCATTGCAGAGGCCATGCAAAAACTGTGGTGTGAAGACAGAGGAAGAACCATTTTCAAGACAATATTTATATTTTGACATAAAAGTTCACCTCTGTAAAAACAGTTAAAGTGGTGAAAAAGAGCGGACGATGACCAATATTATTAGAGAGAGAGAGAGAGAGAGAGAGAGAGAGAGAGAGAGAGAGAGAGAGAGAGAGAGAGAGAGAGAGTTAACCATAAAAATCTGTTCCCTTACCGGATGCAAGCACACCTACTGTCACATAGATCACGTATTTAATTAAAGAATGACACTTGAAAGAACGATTAAATTTTGATTTTATGAACTCCTCATTAAAATTAAAGGCTTTTAATAAAATAAGAAAATCCGATAAAGATTAAATATTAATTGTTATGATAACAATCACTTATAAAAAGGCAGAATCAGTTAACACCATTAAAGGAAACGGAAGAGCCCAGCAAAGCCCAACAGACACAGACACAGACACAGACACAGACACAGTCACAGACGACAGAGAGAAAAACGACGTTTCGAAGAGTAATGACTGCAGGTCTTTCCCTCCGAAGGAAGTAAAAGGAACGAAGGAGCTTCTTATGCAGAGATTCCTTCGGAGTATCCAGCCATCGCATGTGAGGCGTGCTTGAACGAACTAATTCTGCTTTCAACTAAAGCAGGAAAATGGACTTCCTTCCCTCAAGTGTTCGACAAATCACGCCACACTTCTTCCTTCGCCTGAGGATTATGGAGATAACTTCCGTCATTAGCCAATCTATTAAACGCAGTTTACTTAAGGAAGGTGATTCAAGGTTCAGGGCTTCTATTTCAAGACCCTGAAATTGTTGTTGTTCATATCTGTTTTCTTTAACGTTCCCCCACTAGTTCCTTAGTGCAACGCTGTACTCAGTGTACCTCTTCCGTACATTCAATTTTGTTAATTAGTTTTTTTTTTTTTTTTTTTTTTTTTACTTTGTTAATATAAAGCCTTCCCTTTCCTTCCACACTACGTTACTGTTTCATGGCGATAAACTTCATACGTTCGTTAACCACAGAGTATTGAGCAACTTCCTGTAGAGACTCTTGCTTTTTTTTTATTTGTATGCATAATGTTACAATATTTTCAATACATGGAATCATGATTTTGTAATTCGAGGCAATAAGAAAGTTTCCTCAATTCATTCATCCCTATAAGAGCAACAAGACTTGACATCTGTCTATAAACATTACAACAACACGTACTAGCAAATAATATAGCTACTCCTTTCATTTACACGGCAGGACTCAAGTTCCAGTTCCTCTGACACGCCCACTGCTTCTCTGGAGGAAAATTCTGAGGTCACCCTCGGAGAAGAGAGACAACATTGCAACAGCTGTGTTCTTAGAGGTCGTGCACGAAATCATTTGCGAGCTGATAATCAAGGTTTGCTACACTATAAAATTCACCTGCAACGCCACATATTTGCTACTTTCTACGAACACCGAGCTTAAAGGTTACATTATCGTGTCATGACAACCTGCCGGTCAGCAGTGCGTTTGATTTCAAAGGGGTAGATTGCCAAGGCACGATAATAGGCCCTTCAGGTTCGTTGGTCACGACTGATGTGTTAGGTGATTTTGGAAGCTTTCTGTCCACAATCTCAGGGCCCAAGATTTACTTGTTTTATATACACTCTTTGTTTTATTATTATTATTATTATTATTATTATTATTATTATTATTATTATTATTATTATTATTATTATTATTATTGAAAGCAATAAGGAGCATTGTTCCCAAATTTAAATAGGAGTTGGGAACTGGAGCTAATAAGTAATGTTAGAGAAGTTGACCAACCAAGTAGGAAGAATGGATGATGTGAAAAATACAGATATGGATGCAGTTGGTTAGATGCTATGCAGCAATGAATCCTGACTTCCAATTCCAGTGAGCCATGGAAGAGACACTGTAAGGGGTACTTTGGGGCCCTCCCGGGTGTACAACTAAACTGATTGACGAAATTCATCCATTTTCCGTTTCTTACCACGAAAGATTATGGCATGTTGAAGTCAGTTGATGCCTCCATGCATGACTGTCCTTTGCTTTCGTTTTGTGCTCTACCTTCGGTGCTCAGAGGACTAAGTTGCACTTAGCCAACAGCTTTCTCAAGGAACTAATGAACTACAATCAAGAACTGTGGTAATTTTTTTTCTATTTAAGCTTCTCCTTCTTCCACCAGATAAGTATCAATGCGGGTATATGTTGGCGAGAGGTATGGTTTCAATAATGCTATTCTTACCCAACTAGTGAGTGTCTCTTTCCCTCATTACACAGAACAGAGCTGACGTCAGACTAAAATGAAAGCTCGGGCGATGAGTTCTGTATAGCAGAATGTCGTCATCCAATGCGGGAGACGCAGAATTCAAAAAGAAAAATTAAAATAAGACACCATATTGAATGTCAGTGACATCTAAGCTGGAAAATATTTTCTTTGCAGGATCTCTCTCTCTCTCTCTCTCTCTCTCTCTCTCTCTCTCTCTCTCTCTCTCTTGACATTCCTTAACTGTAGAACAGTAATTGGTCTACGGGTATATGCTAATATTGATATCATTTGTAAGTGGCCAATTTCCCGTGCTTCACAGAGCCTTCCACATTCTCAGAAATATAAAACAGGCATTTGGCCACTTTTGAAACATAACGATAGACATCTAAAAATAGGCGAGATATTCCATCATACCACAGCCTTGCCCTTCGATTCTCATCCCGAAACTAATCTCTCTCTCTCTCTCTCTCTCTCTCTCTCTCTCTCTCTCTCAATAAAGCGCCATACTCCATCCAAAGACTGGACAGTCATTTCACTTGAGGTATTCCACGAAAGATGGTTCCCTCTACAAAACGTTGTCTGACTCTAATGTTGCAGAAACGATGGCTCTATATCTCTAACGGTAAGAAAGATCATTCCTTTCCGCAAAGAGAGAGAGAGAGAGAGAGAGAGAGAGAGAGAGAGAGAGAGAGAGAACTGCAATAACGAAAACATGTCCGTTATTTACGTCAGGTATTATAGGGGGTGAAGGTAGTTTGGTTGTTCACTTCCGGAACAACCGTTTCCATAAAGAACGATTCAAAGACCGCTACCTGTTGCGGAGAAGACGCTTTTGTAAGAACTGTGAAGTGTTGATATATTCAATATTACTCTTGCATCTCTTTGCGTCGTCACGGATGCCGGAGAATTCAGGACAAAATAATTTAACTCCAGTGCGAAAAAGCACCCCCCTGCGGCATCTATTCGGATCTTCAGAAGTCTTCTTGAAGCTCCGATATATTTTCCTAGATCACATCTAGGACAAGTATATAAACAGACAATGTTTGATGTCATAAGAGGGTTCA
>JANJGK010000042.1:25558456-25598456 GCA_039081455.1 Macrobrachium rosenbergii
AAGCCTAATTACTTGTGACCAGTAATTATCTGCTGATAATTATTTTATCTTGATCGCATGAATGATGCAAAATCTGATAAGTAACAACAGGTATAAAGAATTGAATGCTTCTCTCTTCACTTGTACTCGTAATTCCTTTGTGTTTATCTTATTGATTTCAGGAAATCATATTTAGTTGTACAATTACTACCGAATCCTATGATATGGCCAAACCTTACTATCTTGTGCAAAACGTGAGATAAATGAAGAAATATATAAACATATTGCTAGTTTTCTGAGCTACATACGTAAAAATTAGTGAGCGAGTCGCCTACCTTCCGGTACCAGCCAATCAGAGGCCGCCAAACAAACGTCTCGTTGGCCCAAGAATCTATCTTAAGTGAATCGGCTATAGTGACGTCATTCCCCTTATGAGTCTTGACACCCAGCCAACAATTATCGTGCAGTGGTTGGGTCTCAGCTGTAAAGAGTAACAATTGATTTTCTCCCCTTCTTTCATGCTCACGGTGTTTTCCAGACCTGAGCATTTCAAAAATGATGAAACGGAAGTCCTACGTGACCACATGCTATGTACAGAACTCGACGGTCACCATGCATGTTTATTTGAGCGATGTTTCCGAATAAAAAATGTCTATGTTAAATTCAGCTAAAAATTTGTTAATACTAGTTAATTTTTAACATATTATTCGAAAAGTTTCAATTTTATATTAAATTTTGATAATGGAAAAAAAATCGTATAAAAATTATATTTAAAAAGCAAGATAAAATTAGTGGCAGAAGCAAAGGCTTCATCTGCGATGACTATCCCAGGTCGTGTCCCCTGTGCCAGGTGAGCTCCAATTTCACTCTGCCTCTGTGCTCGCTGGAAGGGAGCTAATTTATAACGTGGTGGTCAGTCCACTGAAGTGGTTCATAACCGTAGATCATCAATGACAGAGAGTGGCAATCTCCGTGCCAAGCGTGTGACCTCAGTCGGCCATATTGAGAGTCCCGGTCCAGCATGACAATCCTCTAGTGAAGAGGAAAAATGCTGTCAACAGTTTGCTTTTTTTCTTATTTCGTTTAATTATTACACGGCTGTTATCTTGTAAGAGTAAGGTGTGCAATGTATATCGAAATATTATTGATCTTAGGTCTGTTGTATCTGAATTGTTCTGCATATTTATGTTTTAAATATCAGAAAGCATAGGCTATTGTAAACAAACCAACGAGGGAAAAGGCCAGCAAAGTCATTCCTTTCCATTCTAAGGCTTTGTGCGATATTCAGAAAGAATATATAAAGGAAGGAGGAATCCGGAAAAAGTTATTTTCTTTTATTTGGAGAAATATTGTTCTTCCAAAAAGGACAAAACAATTAAAATAGCTGCCAAATCTATAAGCATAAGCGTAGCGCTTGCATAATGAAGAGTCTTCTTCCTGTTGTTACGATCCTTATAGGCTACTTTTTCCTTCGCATGATGATTCGATAACTTTTACCACGAATATTTTCATCAATCGAAATTAAGTTGTCATCCAAATAACGTTTAAGTGATATAACCTCTTAACAGACGAGTGGTTTGAAGGCATAAGTCTAGCCTAAGCTACCAAACTACAGTTTCTTGCTATGACCAACCTACAAGACATATGGTGTGATGAAAACCTTAGCCAAGAGGTCTCACACATAAAACAAACGACAATTTTCCATCTCCAATAGAGTAATAGAGGTGGGTTTCTATGGTTTGGTTACGTCGTCCTGATTGCTCCCATAGCAATATGCTTAATTAAAAGACGAGACCAACATTGACACAACCAGTAACCTATATATAGACCTATTTACTACTAAGCAAGGTCGCTTTTGTTTTATATCATGTGGCATATATTGGATTAATGATGCAGCAGTTTTAGAAATAAGCTACCATTGCATTTATGTGCCACATGAAGGTGCTGAAAGTATTAGACAGGTTGACTGAGAAAGCGGATCTACAGCAAACAAGACATTCCTCTGACTAAAACCATAGACCTAACCACAAGAGATACAGAAGCGTAGCCAGACAAAACCAAGAACATGTATAAAACTGAATACTAATTTTGTTACTTATATTTATCCACAATTTTTTAAGGACGACGTTACGCTACGAACACCCAAAAAATCGAAAATTTCTCAAAATAGCGAAATATTGCTAAAAAGCAGCCTAAAGCATTGGTAACACTGTCCTAAAGCTTCAAAGTCATACGGAAGTTTTTAGTATTTATTTTTAATATTTTTGTAAATTATCTAATGACAGAAGTGCTTGTTTACATTGTAAGTGACGACGTATATACTGTGCATACGCAGTTTCGTTGGAAATCTCTGTAATTTATTTTATTTTCTCGAAAAGAAATAATCAATTGGTAACTAAACATCGTACTGAATGGCAATATGAATTGAAGTACTGCCACTGAGGAACGCCAGCCTCACGTGAAAAGTCATACGTGGCACCAACTTTTACTCGGTGATTGTGGTTTTATTTTTAGTTTGTGCTTTTTTTTACGTTTTATCTGCACATAGTGATTGTGTAACCATGGCACGACCAAGAAAGAGTAGTATTGCTTGAAAGAAGCGAGCTAAACAGCAGTTTTAGCGCGAATAACGAAATCCAAGCAAAACGGAGATTCGAGGATTCCTCCGCTCCTTCTATCAGCTGATAGCGCACAGCCCTCCACGCCGGCTGTTGACACGCCTACTCTTCATCCTCTGCATACTAGTTCGTCTGCTGATTCTGCTACTATTCATCTTATGCCTTCTACATCTTGTGATCATATGATGACGCCCTCTGTTTCTAGCGATCGTCTTAAAATTTCTAGCGCGGAAAAAAGAAAAAGATGGTGAGGTTGTCAAGACCTCGTAAGAAGCAGAAGACCAGAGCTGATGATGCATATGCCTGGAGCATATAAACTTGGCTAGAAACAGTGCTGAGGGAAGGGAAGAGGCTCATCCATGGTAAAAAAAAAAAAAAAAAAAAAAAAAAACTTCCCAACGAAGTACTGTTTCCAGAATGCTCCAGGGGTGAGGTACAAAAGTACCGGCAAAAGTCTTTGACTTGTATTGAATCATATATATATATATATATATATATATATATATATATATATATATATATATATATATATATATATATATATATATATATATATATATACATATATATATGTATATATATATATATATATATATATATATATATATATATATATATATATATATATATATATATATATATATATATATATATATATATATATATATATATATATATATATATAGTAAAACCAAGGGAAACACACTGTTTTTCATGTAAAATGAATAGTTATTCAATTTCTACGCAGAAATTGTGCATAGTGCACACTAGCTTTCTGCAGGAAGGGTAGTACTGTTTCCAGAATGCCCCAGGGGTGAGGTTCAAAAGTACCGGCAAAAGCCTTTGACATGAATTGAGTCATATGTATATAGTAAAACCAAGGGAAACACAATTTTTTTCATGAAAAATGAATAGTTATTCAATGTCTATGCAGAAATTGTTCATAGTACACACTAGCTTTCTGCAGGAAGGGTCTGAATTAAAGTATAAACTTTAACGCGCGATTTCTCCTTTTGTTTTTTTTTTTTTTTTTTTTGCTAAAATAATGTCACATTTATTGAAATAACTCGGGCAATTCTTGATCAATTTGGGTGGGATTGGTCTTGTTTTGAAGCTTACACTTTTTACTAAATATGTAAGATAGCAAATGCCTTTAGCATGAAAACTAACTCTCTAGGCAATTTTAATATCCAAATAGAGGGGAAATTTTTGCGAAAAATTTACTAGGATAACTTGGTAACATGCCAGAACACAACTATTGCACCTAGAGCAATATATCTACTTATTTTTTTTCAATAATGACATGTACTTTCAGAAAAAAAAGTCCATAACCCTAGGTCAAATAGTTACTGAGTTATTTCAGTCTGAAGATGACATTTCTTAGCATTTCTTTTTAGTCGAAAATGCCAATTTCAATTTTTTGTGCATTTATTTCTGCACATATCTAGATGAAACTTGCTGTTTGTAGTTACTGTCAGGTGCACTACTTGCAGTAAAAAAATTAGTTCAGTACCTCTGTTAGAAACGAACGTCGACTCCATAGCGTAATGTCGTCCTTAAATTAAGAAGGCATCAAGTTTAAACAAACTAAGACTTTAATTTAGAACACTTCCATTATTTGACTCGATAAAACAAGATTCAATGATATTCCTTTTAACTGTGCCATTACACGGGACTAAGGATCTTGCTTCACTCCAGTTAATAGGATGATCTAACTCTCTCATATGTGCGAACAATACATTCGATATTTGGCCAGTTCTCACAGAATATTGGTGTTGTTTGATTTGTTATGAAAGAGATTTTCTAGTTTGTCCATAATATATTTTATCACACTTTTTGCTAAGAATTTCATATATGCAGCCAGAGACATCTTTAGGAGAATTTTTTTATTACTAAACTCTTAACATTAAAATTACTGAAACCAACATGTATGTTGAGAAACTTTAAAATTCTAGGAATTTCTCAAAACTTTTCATCATACGATAATTTGAGATGAAAACTATTTATGATATTGCCTTAAAATTTAAATACCAAAGGACTTCTGTAGATGTAGGTTGGAAAAGAGCCAGGAAAACATTCTATTTAACTAATAAAAAACTTGAATTAATTAAGCATAATACTTTCAAATTACTGTATGATCATTTTATCTTGAATTCCGTTATTTCTCAAGAGCTGTTTGAATCTCTCTGGATTTCAAGATAAACTGATCGAAGACAGGGGCGTCATTTTTGGGGAAGGGGAGCAGTGAAGGGTGCTCGCCGCTCCCCCGCCCCCCCAGCTTTCTAGGGGGCCCTCCAAATCAGCAATAGGAAAAGTTAAGTATACCTTAGTTTTACCAGACCACTGAGCTGATTAACAGCTCTCCTAGGGCTGGCCCGAAGGATTAGACTTATTTTACGTGGCTAAGAACCAATTGGTTACTCAGTAACGGGACCTACAGCTTATTGTGGAATCCGGACACATTATAGAGAGAAATGAATTTCTATCACCAGAAATAAATTCCTCTAACTCTTCATCAGCCGGCCGGGGAATCGAACTCCGGCCCAGCGAGTGCCAGTCCACAGCTCTACTGACTCACCCAACGAAGAGTTAGCGATAGGAAAAAGGAAAAAATCTGTATGTATATATATTTATATATATAATTATTATAAGGTCACTGTTCACCCAACAAAGTGTCAAAAAATATAAATAAGTTGAAGTGTAGAGGGATTAATTTGAATTAGTTATTTTTAACATGTTTGGAACAATATAAATAATACATAACATATAATAGTTACCTATTAAAGATATTAGGACAAGGCAGTTTTCTTTAATTAAGAGCTGAGACATCTAATCACTTTATTCACAAATGAATTAATGACCTGTCTGTCACAGTGCTTGATTGATAGTGGTCAGTATTTTCATGCTTACTCTATACTTTATTATTCACCTAATAATGTGAATAAAACTTTTCACACGTCACGTTATGAAAATTTAATTCTGCCGAATGCCATACTTTGTTGACTCACGACTGACTCAATGAGCACCCGGACACACGCTCAAACCAGTAGTTTTATAAGTTGGAGAAATTTCGCAAAAAGTGGATGATAGTATTATAGTGAATATCATTTTCATCATTTCAAAGCAGCTTCCAAGGTGAATTTAGTTTGTAAATGTCATGTGTAATGTTATTAAAAGGTATTTCAGCTTAACTAGGCAAAGTTCACTCACCATGCAGACAAACATGGGCCGTGGCCTTTCATGGCTCCGAGGATGGAACACCTTCGGTCTACGTGACGAGTCAGTAGTCACTGCATAACATACATAGGCCATAATGATGATTATCAAAATTGTTATATCTTAATCTTTACTAGTACTACATCGAAGTATCTTTTAAAAGCAATTGACAATTTCTAGGCTATACGGTTATGGTTCTCTGGCATTTGGCAAGTATCTACATCACTTACTTTCTAATATAATTTATTTTTAATTAAGTACTACACCTAGGGAGTGCCCTTTTATTCAAATAAAGCCCTGCCCTTCTGAAATTCTGTGCACATACGCATTCAGGCCTATGACATATCCAAAGAACTATTTTTCATCTGCCGTTTTGTTGACATTTTTCTTTCCTCTTGCTTTATTTTCTTCATTCTCTCTGTCTTTTAATTTATTCTTCTATGTCTCCTCTATCTCATTCACATCTATTATAACCCCATTTTCCTTCAATTTCTATTCTATTTTCGTATCCAGGAAGTTAAAGTATTAATCTAACCTAATATAACCTAAACTAACATTAAGCGTCATGTAACGTAAAATGGCATATTTGGTTTTGGTTTGGGATATATTCGATCTTTTAATCGTTTCAAGATTTTTGGAAGTGTAGTGTGCAATGTTCCATGTACAGTATATATATATATATATATATATATATATATATATATATATATATATATATATATATATATATATATATATATAATGATATGGTTTTATTTTGTTTATATCACTAGATTGTGAAAGCAGTATGAGTGGTCGGCAGCATCCTTCAAGGGCCGAGAAGAGAAAAGCAGCAAGAAAAAAAGCTGTAGAGGGAAAAAACAAAAGAAACTTGATAATTTCTTCAAATTACAAAACCAAGCATTTGACAAAGTAAGCAAATTCTGTGTTTGCAGTTTGCAGCCCACCATAGATCAGTACCTTTTACTCAACCATATCACCCCTCCCTCCCCCATCTATATACACAGGCGGGAACGGGAACAGGAATGTGGGTGGGAATGGGGGACAGGAAGGGAAAAATGTAGATGGTAGAAACTGGGGAGGGAACAGAGGTCGGAACGGGAATAGGAATGGGAGTGGGAAGAGGGTTGGTAGCATAGGTGGGAATGGAATTGGGTGGGAATGTAATTGGGGTGATCATTCTTATATTTTTCCGGATAATGCCGGGTATCGCAGCTATATAAATATGAAAATATATCCACTTTATAGGTTGAACCATGGAGATGTTCAAGTTCTTCAACTCTAAAGGCAACTGACAGTCCTGACATTCTGACATTACAGATGAACTTTGAGACTAATTCAGCCCCTGTTCAGGACTCAGATATAGTGATTACTCCAGCCCCTGTTCAGGATTCAGATAAAGCCACTACTTCAGCCCCTGTTCAGGATTCAGATAAGGCCATTACTCCAGCCCCTGTTCAGGATTCAGATAAAGCCACTACTTCAGCCCTGTTCAGGATTCAGATAAAGCCACTACTCCAGCCTCTGTTCAGGATTCAGATAAAGCCACTACTTCAGCCTCTGTTCAGGATTCAGATAAGGCCACTACTCCAGCCCCTGTTCAGGATTCAGATAAAGCCGCTACTTCAGCCCCTGTTCAGGATTCAGATAAAGCCACTACTCCAGCCCCTGTTCAGGATTCAGATAAAGCCACTACTCCAGCCCCTGTTCAGGATTCAGATAAAGCCACTACTTCAGCCCCTGTTCAGGATTCAGATAAAGCCACTACTCCAGCCCCTGTTCAGGATTCAGATAAAGCCACTACTCCAGCCCCTGTTCAGGATTCATATAAAGCCACTACTTCAGCCCCTGTTCAGGATTCAGATAAAGCCACTACTTCAGCCCCTGTTCAGGATTCAGATAAAGCCACTACTTCAGCCCCTGTTCAGGGTTCAGATAAAGCCACTACTCCAGCCCCTGTTCAGGATTCAGATAAAGCCACTACTTCAGCCCCCGTTCAGGATTCAGATAAAGCCACTACTCCAGCCCCTGTTCAGGATTCAGATAAAGCCACTACTTCACCCCCTGTTCAGGGTTCAGATAAAGCCACTACCCCAGCCCCTGTTCAGGATTCAGATAAAGCCACTACTTCAGCCCCTGTTCAGGATTCAAATAATATTCTTGTTGATAAACCAGAGGTTGTATTTGGTCATACTGTCGTGCCAACTGAAAAACAGGGAGGATCACACACATTCAGATTAATCTAGTTACTGATATATCTGCTTCCCCATATGATCAACCCAGTCAACCAAAGCTTCCAAACTATCCAAGTAATCCAAACAACCGAAAATTTCGAAGTATCTATTTAGATAAGTTTCCTTGGTTAGAGTACTCAGTTGTGCAAGATGCTTGTTACTGCTTTCCTTGCAGGCATTTTGCTGGAAATTCTGTTCGAAAAGGTGAAGGACTAGGTAGGAGACCATTTATTGATATTGGATCAAAGAAATGGAAATATATTAGCACTCTGCTTAAGCAACAACAGGCTAGCGAGAGACACATTAACTGTATGGTAGCTTGGTCTAATTTCAAAGGTATTCAGTCACGTTCCACCCAATCTGTAGCATCATCTTTATCTTCTGTCAGGCAACAGGAGATTGAGGAAAACAGGGAACATGTAAAACTTCTTTTGGAAGTTGCTGCTTTGCTGGGAAAGCAAGGATTGTCTTTTCGTGGTCATAAGGAGGGTGAATTTATTCAGGAAATTTTATAGAAACTATGGAGCTCATTGCAGAATCTAATCCTTCTCTAAAGAAGAAGTTAGATAGACGATATGGCCATTACACTAGTCCTCAGTATCAGAATGACTTAATATCAGTTATTGGAACTCATATCAAACACGCAATATGCACGGAAGCACAATCAGCTCAATTTTTTTTCTGCTATGGTTGGTGAGACAAAAGACTTGTCAGAAAAAGAACAGTTGGCTATTCTTGTTAGGTACTTTAGTGAAGGAGAGTTGTGAAGGAACGTGTCATTGGTACATATCACATGGAAAAGGTTGATGCAGCCAGTTTAGCTGATTTTATATAAGGAGATAGAACAATCTGGTTTAATTTGGTCAAACTGTGTGGCACAGTGCTATGATGGGGCAAGTGTCATGAGTGGATGCTTTACTGGCGTTCAGGCGCGACTACGAGATAAAATTCCCCAAGCAGTGTACATACATTGCCATGCCCACAGGCTTAATTTAGTACTGGGTGAGTGTGTAAAGAATATCAGTGGTCTCTCTTCATTCTTTTCAGTTATTAACGAACTGTACACATTTATAACTAACAGTAATACAAGGTACCAACTTTTCATAAAGGCACAGAAAGCAGAAGACCTGCAAGTTTTGACATTAGAAAGACCTGCTATAACAAGATGGTCTTATTATTATCGGTCAGTTGCAAAGGTTAAGCTTCGTTATAGAAGTTTGTTAGCAGTGCTTCACAAATTTGAAGAGAGCTCTGATTCAGAAGCTGCAGCTGAAGCAAGTGGACTTTACAAACAGTTGCTGTCTTTCAAGTTTGCAGTAAATCTTCATGTTGCAGAACAAGGCTTGAAAGTTACCAACAGCTTGTCAGACCAGCTACAAGCAAAGGAATTATTGCTATCTGACGCTTGCTCTCTCATACAGTCAACTATTAAAGAACTACAGGTCTTGAGAACAGATGAAAGTTTCTCTGATATCTTTCACAAGGCTAAGATTTTTTCTGCTGCATATGAGATTGATACAAACTTGAGAGACTCCAGTCAAGCAGGCAGACCCAAGAGGATCCAAAAGATCTCATCCAAGTTAAAATACTTTTTAACTGATTCAATTGTAGGAATGAGTGAGGACAATACAAGTCTTGCTCCTGAGGTATTGTTGACACATTAGATAGATTTCTCTCTTAGATGGATAATAGATTCATTCATAATATGCCACTGATAAGCAGCGATGAATGCACTTGACTGTAATTCTAACGACTTTTTAAATGATAAGAAACTATCTACCATAGTAGAGTTTTATAAGAATATACACATAGATGAAATCCTTCTAAATGCCCAAATTTCTGTAGCAAAGAGTCACTTTCTAACTAAGAATAAAAAGCCGAAGAATTTGTTTGAATTGTATGATGAACTTAAACCATTAGAATGTGCCTACTCAGAAATTCTTAAAATTGTTAAAATTCTCATCACCCTTCCAGTAACTACTGCCAGCAATGAACGACTGTTTTCAGTGCTTAGTTTAGCTAAAACGTATCTACGAACTACCATGAAAGATGAGCGATTGAATGACTTGCTTCTCATGGCCTCAGAAAAGGAGCTTGGTAAAAATCTTAACTATGACGTACTGGTTAATAATTTTGCAAAATAAAGATCAAGGCGATATCCACTAATGCAGTAGATAATATCTGAAATGCATGAAGCATATGTTTATTTTAAAATTTCCTTAGCGGAACCTTGTTAAAATTATGCACCATTTTATCTCTACACATTTTCCCCAAGCTTAAGATCTTCCTGTTCACATCAACTTTTCTTTTTTTCCTGAGTGACCCTTGTGAGCTACGTATATATAATGTAACATGTTAAATTGCAGATATTCTAGGACCAGTACTGTGGTTTATAACTTGATTTGTTTAGAAATTTCCACTACCTTTTCATCTTCATCTATTATCTAAAAATTTGATGTAGGTACAGAATTTTTTAAGGAATAAAAAATCTTAAAATTTCCTTAAGTGGCTTCAAATTACTCCTATTTTGTTGATATTTCTAAAAAAATTCTCGCTGGGCCTTGCAGCGGCCCCCGGACCCCCCAGCTGGTTAGGCTCGCTTCGCTAGCCACCCTCCCCTTTCAGGAGAGGGAGCCCTTAAATAAACCTTTGCCCCCCTCCCCCAAGGAAAAATGAAATGACGCCCCTGATCGAAGAAGTAACAAGAAGAAGAATCGAACAGATCTACACCAACGAAATCAGAAAACCTGCTAACGACGATAAAAATCTCATCATTTAACATCGAGCGGAATTCCGTGATAGATTTGAGGGAGAGAAAAAGGCGATCACCAACATTATCAAGAGAGGAACAACACCTGAAGCCCCCTTCGAACAGATTAATGTACGTGTTTACTGCAAACCTAATATCATTTGACAACTTCTCTCATAATGAGAAACAATACCAGTCCGAACCTGAACAAGTAAGACAGTACCAACGTCGTTTACCGCTTTGCCTGCCCAGAGAGGATGGACAATATCAGTCCTCCGAAAAAACGTACGTTGGTCACGCTTCCACCACACTAAAAAGACGCCTACTGGCCCATTGAAACAATGGATCCCTCCACCAACACCACATAGATAGACCATCACAACCGGAAACCTACGACACAAGAGCGAGTGGAGAATACGGATACTATCTGCACAGAACATATAATAGTCGCCATAGATTAATCATAGCAGAATCTGTTTGCATTTTATTGCACAAACCAACACTGAACAGAAACTAGAAGAGGGAAGATCACTCCCATCTAGCAGACGCCCTACAGCATACAATGCTCAGGAACAACGGCAACAACCACCTATTAAATCACGAGCTCTCTCTCCCCTCCCCGCTCCCCCCAACGCCTTACCACCCCTCCTATCCCTGTAATCCGTAGACCTGCATTTTTTTTCTGCTTGTTGCCATCACATCCAGAACACGTGGCTTTTGTTTTCATTATTTTGCACAGAGTAAATTATGTTTTTATTGTGAATTTTACTGTAAAGTAAATTTTTGTATAATTGTAAATAGGTTAAAAATGTTTATGTTGTACTAATTGTTATTGTAATGTGATTTATAGTATTATTATTGTTTTGGACGCTACACATCCGTCCGCACACTGAGACAAAACAACAGGACGCAATGTCCAGATGCGGCTAAGGCTAGGATACCTGTGCACATGGCAAAGAATAGTAGACAATCCTCAACCATGCAAGTACTGTGAAACAATCCCAGAAGAACCCCTGGAACACTACCCTCTTGACTGTACAGAAACAGAACAGCTAAGAACAAGCTATGAAGGTAATGAAAGAACAGCTACCCAAATAACAAAGCACATACTGACAAACATCCATGAATTTGCAGGCTTCCTATGCTCCTACCCACCACCAAGGTAACTCTAAAGAATCCATACCTTAAACCACCCACTCTCCTTCCCTATTCTTAAATCAGACTCAACAGACCCGACCCACACAACAAATAAAAATCCATACCATTCATCTCTAAATGCTGGCTTTAGAAATCACCCCTCCCCAATCATTCCATCCATCACAATCAACACCCAACAAATACACAAAACACATACAGACACAAGAATTAGGACCGGACAAGGAATATGGCTTTGGATCACCACGAACTAGCATACTAGCTACCAGCGCCTACTACTCAATTCTTCCTTTTTCCATCTGTTGGCCTCTCCCACTAGCCAACATTCACTGCTATCGTACTTTAATCCTCATCTGATGGGTACCTTAGGGTTCAAAGAGGTTGCAACCTTGCCTGTTAAACCTTTTCATTTCAAAATTTCACCCCCACCAAAATCACTGTCATGTATCATAATAAAGTTTTCATTAACCTACCCATCTCACAGACTCATCATCAACATATAGTTACGGGCTGCTCTAGAAGCAAGAGCCCGTGCTGGCACAAGGCCAGCTAAATCTAAAACAACAATGTCCAGATGATACACTTTGAAAAGGCCACGACGAGTGACGGAACAGCCGTGGTGTTGTGTTCTCAGTAAATGAAACAGTGATAAACTCATAAAAAGTTGATCAACAATCAAAAGTTGTACAATTCATTGAAATGCACACACACACACACACACACACATATATATATATATATATATATATATATATATATATATATATATATATATATATATATATATATATATGTATGTATAGAGTGTGTGCATACTCATTAATAATGATAAAATATAGCAGTAGTAATAACATTAAGATAAACGTGCTCGTACGCTTCTTCTAAGCTATATTGATGAAGCACGAGAAGTCATAAGGAAATGGTCAACTGGGTGATTCGAAACTCTCTGGCAACAAGCAGCACAGAAAGACGCAAACAGTTCCATAATTTATATGAGTTGCAAATAATTTGTACATAATTGGCAACAGCAAAAGAAATGAACCCTACTAATGATAGTCAGCAAAAGTCTACGGGCAGCACCAGCCCCGTCTAGCTTCCGGTGTGCAAACAAACAAACGTTTCAGTTTATTATTATATAGACAGATATGTGTGTGTTTTTGTGTGTAAAGCTGGGATATATGGTCAAGGTAACGATAAGATCATCTAACAAAAGATCCCATGATTGCCTAAGTGGCTTTTGCTCATTAATGCACGAACTGATATCGATAAAAATTCCACATCATTTAGAATTTGTAAAGGGAATATATATATATATATATATATATATATATATATATATATATATATATATATATATATATATATATATATATATATATGTGTGTGTGTGTGTGTGTGTGTGTGTGTGTGTGTGTGTGTGTGTGTGTGTGTGCGTAATTCTAATAGCCACAATGCCCTCTTAACTTCTCAAATTCTTCGCTCTTTTTTGGATATGCTTGGAACTACAAAGCCAGAAGATCCAAGCGCAAGAAATTGAAGAGACTGTGATGGCTGGTCGCGAGAAACGAACCCGCGTCACCATAATCACAAGGAGGTCACGTTGCCGACGTGACCACGAGGTCATCGAAATTGTATCTTTTCTTTATTCCAACTGCCCTCTGCTGATATAAGAAAATTTCAAGTCTAAGAATACATTTCTTATATCCTTATTTTCAACCCAAAATTGCTCCTACTGATTCTTATACATTTTTGATGGTTGGAACGGCTTAGAAGAAAAATATTTCAAAGTCGAAGTTTCACATGAAATAGAAACGCCATGATCAAGATATATTGTATTGAGCAGTCTGAATATGGACCCATCTGAGGGATTTATGTCTCTAAACATGTCCAGAATTTCTTTCAAAGTTATTCCTAACTTTTCATGCAGGCAAGTTATAATAACTTTATCACATTCAGTCTTGTAAACATTAACAGCACATATCTGAGAAATCCAAAGTATATTTTAACATAAATGTCATTCAACCATTGGAGTACCTTTCTAAACCTAGTTTTTTTTCATATCTCTTATTGTCAAAACTAAGTGAAAGCTTTCTAAAACACTTTTGCGGTGCGGGCCACTGTTGAAGAATTCTCCCGACTACTGTTTCAAATGATAGCCACCTTGTTCCTGAAAGTTTGAGAATCTTGTGCTGTTCTAAGCACAGGAAAGTTTGAACAATGGCGAACTGTGCTTGTTTGGCGAGAACATTTGATTTATTTTTGATGCCTTTGTTCTTTTCATTTTTAACACACCACGTCCTTCAAAGAAGGTGTCATCAATAATCTTGATAAGATGTTCTACACCCAAGAAACTACAGTTATATTCTCCCATACAGGCAGCAAGTCGAGTAAAAAATGTTTTGGCTTTAATATCTTCACTAATACTAGAATCAAGATTAGCCTACCCTGAACAATTTCATTCATTGGTTTGCTTACCAGTGTACTGTTTAACATTTTTCTATGAGTATCAGATGCACCATGCTTCTGCAATATACCAAACTGGACCCTGAATGGCTTGTCACAAATCTTACAAAAACCATGATAAATATCTTTACCTTGCGTCAGCCAAGGGAATTTGGTTTCCCATTCCTTTCTATATTTCTGGCTATCACCGCCACTTTTTTTTCTAAACTATTCTTTTTAATACTTTCTGTTTCAATTTAATTTTTATCAGTCGTGTTCTTTTTAGTTGCAGGTTCAACATTACTCTCGTCCTCACAAATGTTTTCAATATCACAATAATCACATGCAGCTTCGTGGGTGACAGATGAAGAACTCGGTTGGCTGCCGCCCGTTTTTTGTTTTTTGAACATATCTGCTTACTTCCCGTGGATTTGAGTTACAACTGACAAGGGGAAGGAAGGAGTGATCCTTATCGACCTGCAATGTCGCAGCCGTCCCACAAAACTGCACAAGCGTAACGCGTTTGAAAAGAGGAGTCTGTAATCTTCGTGCTGATTGGTGATGATCGTTTATAAGTAGCTAATCAAAACCAAGTAGCTTAGTAAACTCGACTTTTAAAAAAACCGTGTTTAACGGAATAGAATAACAAAAAATATACAACATATTTAAAATGTCGTAAATATGGACTAAAAAGTCGTACAAATTTGCCAAATAAATTAGAACATCGTAGGTCGTACAGTATAGGGTTGTAGGTCGTATGAGGTTAACAATTGCCGTACGTGTACGACAATTGTCATACATCTGGCAACGCTGATACCTGCAATTAAAAGCCACGTGCCGCTGCATGGCTGCAAAACCGTGGCGCGCTTAGCATCGCATCCGGTGTGAAACGGCCTTAAGTCAGTTATCAAAAGGCCTCGACAAAGACCCTTGCTGGCGTAACTCTAGCAATATGACTAAACCAATATCCAAATGAATAATTGGATAAAAATGTATTTCCATTTATGGTCAATCTTTTGACGGAAGCTTCCCCCTCAGTAAAACCCGGGAACATTCGTTTTATACGAATCCAAATGCAAATTAGCAGACGACGCTACATTGCTCGGTAACTGGTATTTAATAAATCAGCAAAGAGGTAATTATTATGTCATTAAATTTCACGGTTCTTTTACCAGTTCATGGGGTGATTATTCACGCCAAATATTAATGACATACGATGGTAGCATTGAAAGTTCCCTAAAGTAAACTGAACCTCTCTCTCTCTCTCTCTCTCTCTCTCTCTCTCTCTCTCTCTCTCTCTCTCTCTCTCTCTCTCTCTCTTCCAGTGGATCTGCTTGGGCGTCTGAATAAGGAAAGAAGAAACGGTATTTTATTTTAAATCTCTGAAGGCGATTTCCTTCTGCTGTTTTTGGTTTTCTTGACTTCATTTGAAAGGAGATTGTGTGTGTGTGTGTGCGCGCGTGTGTGTGAGAAAGAGAGAGAGGGAGAGGGAGAGAGAGAAGTTATTTTAGAAACGTTATTAATCTGCAAGACGATTGATATCATTCGTTTAAATAATGCTGATAGGGAACAAAGTCATCAAGGAGAAAGTTGAAAGGACGGAGAATATTTCATAATGATTCGAAAGGCGTTCCAATGGCTTGCATTACTTTTCCTAATGTTCATAAACAGAAATTTATCACCAAGTAGGAGTTATAGGTTACTAAGGAAACACATAGGCTCCTTTCATCACGTCATGACTATGCAACTCATTAGTTGGCTTAGAACTTCATAATGAGATAGCTTATCCTTGTGATTTTACTTTTTTTCTGCTAAATTTATGGAACACAGTGTACTCAAATCTTTCTTCAATATCATTACATATTTTTCTGTTATCATCATCAAGTCAATCACCAATAATTTTGAAACGAATACATCTATCATTTCACTCTTCACTCAAGTTCCTAATCTGGAATCTCTCCTGTTCCAATTCAGTGAACAAAAAAGTGAACAGATTAATGAGCTGGACAATTCACTGACGAAGGTCTTTCAGTCCTTAACGCTGACACATATTGATGAACCCCGATATCTCAATTACTTTCTAGAAAATACTTGCGACTTTAATCGTCTATCAGTCTTTTCCATTATTAGAAATTATTATAATTGAGATGTCTCTTTTGTGCAGTATTTCATGAGACAGAATTTGAAGCAATGACAGAGAGATCTACTAATGAAGGTTGTACCAACGAATGCATGACAAAATATTATTCATGTACGATTTATCAAAGAAAAATTACAGATCATTTCGTTCAAATGTCAAAAACAGAAAAAAAAAATATAGTGAACACTCACTCTCCCTCACTCGTAAAACCGTATGAATTTTTAACTCCAATTTCACCTCTTTTTTTTTCGTCAATTCCTTTGAAGATGCCAATGATGAATCTTACATTAATATATATATATATATATATATATATATATATATATATATATATATATATATATATATATATATATATATATATATATATATATGAATGTCTTTTCCTGTAATACTACAGTGTAATATGAAAATAAGAAGGCCCATAAAACACTATTTAAACGTTGAAACCATATATTTCGGGCACTTGTTTCTGTGCCCCTGTTCACTGGTAGAATATGGACAGGTGGAAAGTTACAATGGTATATATACAAAAACATGAAAGTGTGGCCTTAGGCCTCCGATGTTAAGGAGGTGGCGTTTCTTAAGAAGGAGGAGATTGACCAAATTCCCTAGTGGTTTTTGGCCTCATTAGCTCCCGTTTGGCGATGGATCTGGCGGTCGCGTTTCTTGGGTCATCTTCTTCAAAAGGGGTCCGAGGATTAAGGTGTCAATGGCGTCCGATTTCCAATGTCCTCCTGACAGGTTCATATTGTTGGTTTGATTGATGATAGCAGATTCCAGCATCTTTCTTTTGTACAGACAGCTACTCTTGAAAACCAACTCCGCCCCACTCCAGTTAATGACATCCCCTGTATTTCTAATATGTAGGAAAATTACCGAACTCTCCGAAGCGTAACGTACTGATCTTTTGTGCTCTGTTATTCTTTGCGAGAGCGATCTACCTGTCTCGCCTACATAGATGTCATGACAATTACTACACAGTATCTTGTAAACTCCGGCTTCTTCCCTTTTGTTATTTAAGTATACGTTAACGAGCGAACTCCCGATGGATTTGGGATAATGGAAAATGAAAGGATTATTAGAACTGAGTTGCTCGGTGGCCTTTTGGATGTTTTCATCGTATGGAAGCTTTATTTTGTTGTTGAAATCTATTTGTCTGTTGTGAGTGGGACCTCTGTAGTATATTTTATTTGCTTTATTAATAGCCCTCTCGATAATGTGTGGTGGATAGAGCAGTTGCGTTAGGTGTTGGCGGATCGTGTTAAATTCTTGATCCAGGTACTCATTTGAACATATCCTAAGTCCTCTGAGGAATAGGTTGCACCCTACCATGATTTTTACGGAGACGTCGTGGTAGCTTAAGAAATGAATGTAGGAGACAGCGAAGGTGGGTTTTCTATATACTGTAAATGCATAACTGTTCTGTTTTCTTATGATCAGTACATCTAGGAACGGCAGTTTTCCGTCCTTTTCCCATTCTGTTTTAAATTTTATGGTCGGAACTAGCGAATTTAGCCTATTAAAAAATTCATTAAAGTCCCCCCAGCTATTGTCCCAGAAAGTAAAGATATCATCTACGTATCTAAGCCAGATCATATTATGGGGTTTGATAGACGACAAAAGTTCTGTTTAAAAATATTCCATGTACAAGTTTGCTAGAAGGGGTGATAGGGGACTTCCCATGCTACAGCCAAATTTTTGTTTGTAAAAATTACCATTGAAAGAAAACACGTTGTTAGTTACACAGAGGTTGATAAGTTTTAAAGTTTTATCTATGCCAAGAGGAAAATGGTCTTCACATGGTTGTAACTTCCTCTCTAAGAAAAACAACACGTCGGCAATCGGGACTTTAGTAAATAATGAATCGACGTCTAGACTGAGCAGTTTGATGTTGTTTGAGGGGATGTTTAAACTATTAAATTTTTGTATGAAATCTTCTGCATGTTTTCATACAAAAATTTAATAGTTTAAACATCCCCTCAAACAACATCAAACTGCTCAGTCTAGACGTCGATTCATTATTTACTAAAGTCCCGATTGCCGACGTGTTGTTTTTCTTAGAGAGGAAGTTACAACCATATGAAGACCATTTTCCTCTTGGCATAGATAAAACTTTAAAACTTATCAACCTCTGTGTAACTAACAACGTGTTTTCTTTCAATGGTAATTTTTACAAACAAAAATTTGGCTGTAGCATGGGAAGTCCCCTATCACCCCTTCTAGCAAACTTGTACATGGAATATTTCGAAACAGAACTTTTGTCGTCTATCAAACCCCATAATATGATCTGGCTTAGATACGTAGATGATATCTTTACTTTCTGGGACAATAGCTGGGGGGACTTTAATGAATTTTTTAATAGGCTAAATTCGCTAGTTCCGACCATAAAATTTAAAACGGAATGGGAAAAGGACGGAAAACTGCCGTTCCTAGATGTACTGATCATAAGAAAACAGAACAGGTATGCATTTACAGTATATAGAAAACCCACCTTCGCTGTCTCCTACATTCATTTCTTAAGCTACCACGACGTCTCCGTAAAAATCATGGTAGGGTGCAACCTATTCCTCAGAGGACTTAGGATATGTTCAAATGAGTACCTGGATCAAGAATTTAACACGATCCGCCAACACCTAACGCAACTGCTCTATCCACCACACATTATCGAGAGGGCTATTAATAAAGCAAATAAAATATACTACAGAGGTCCCACTCACAACAGACAAATAGATTTCAACAACAAAATAAAGCTTCCATACGATGAAAACATCCAAAAGGCCACCGAGCAACTCAGTTCTAATAATCCTTTCATTTTCCATTATCCCAAATCCATCGGGAGTTCGCTCGTTAACGTATACTTAAATAACAAAAGGGAAGAAGCCGGAGTTTACAAGATACCGTGTAGTAATTGTCATGACATCTATGTAGGCGAGACAGGTAGATCGCTCTCGCAAAGAATAACAGAGCACAAAAGATCAGTACGTTACGCTTCGGAGAGTTCGGGAATTTTCCTACATATTAGAAATACAGGGCATGTCATTAACTGGAGTGGGGCGGAGTTGGTTTTCAAGAGTAGCTGTCCGTACAAAAGAAAGATGCTGGAATCTGCTATCATCAATCAAACCAACAATATGAACCTGTCAGGAGGACATTGGAAATCGGACGCCATTGACACCTTAATCCTCGGACCCCTTTTGAAGAAGATGACCCAAGAAACGCGACCGCCAGATCAATCGCCAAACGGGAGCTAATGAGGCCAAAAACCACTAGGGAATTTGGTCAATCTCCTCCTTCTTAAGAAACGCCACCTCCTTAACATCGGAGGCATAAGGCCACACCTTCATGTTTTTGTATATATACCATTGTAACTTTCCACCTGTCCATATTCTACCAGTGAACAGGGGCACAGAAACAAGTGCCCGAAATATATGGTTTCAACGTTTAAATAGTGTTTTATGGGCCTTCTTATTTTCATATATATATATATATATATATATATATATATATATATATATATATATATATATATATATATATATATATATATATATATATATATATATATATATATATATATATATATATATATATATATATATGGATATTATATATACATACACACACACACACACACACACACACACACACACATATATATATATATATATATATATATATATATATATATATATTGCATTAGCTTGAAAATTTCCTAAAAAGGGATGCAGTATGATCTTTCGCTTCAAACCTAAATAAAAAAAATGCAACGACGTTTAACGTAATTTTATGTCGTTCATTGTAATTAGTGAGGAAAACAAATTCCGCTTATATATCAATGATTCTAAGTAAATAGACTTTTAAGTTTGTGGAACCCCAAACCTCTAAAAGACACACACACACATTATATATATATATATATATGTATATATATATATATATATATATATATATATATATATATATATATATATATATATATATATATATATATATATATATATATATATACATATATATATACATATATATATATATATATATATATATATATATATATATATATATATATATATATATATATATATATATATATATATATATATATATATATATATATATATATATATATATATATATATATATATATATATATATATATATATATATATATATATATATGTATGTATGTATCTCCACACATCTGTCACACAACATTAAATTACGGCCGAGATGAGACCTCACACTTACCACAATCCGGAGGGTTTTCAGACGGTAGTCACCCGTAGCATGCTACCAGACGCACGAAATCGTAAACAATCATTGTAATAGCGTTTGTATTTGTTGTTTTGCTGCAAATTAACCTGTTTTATTTATATGATAATATTGTGATAGTAGCGATCCGTGATATAGATATTATGCAATTAATGTAACAACACAAATAAATAAACATAGGATAAGTACTATATAGCGGGGTTTAGTGTTGCCAGAGGTATAAGCACTGCACTGATTGAGGATGACAGTCTTCTTTTTTTTTTTGTCATTTTCTCTAATTCTGTTTGAATCCGTAAAGGACAGCTACATCACAGTTGTGTATTATAGTTAAAAATTATTTGTATATTCGTCAGAAAACTAAACATAAAGAATGTTCATCATTTTTATGGTTCCGCTTACTATTCCACTAGCTGGGCAAAAAAAAAAAAATGAGAGAGAGAGAGAGAGAGAGAGAGAGAGAGAGAGAGAGAGAGGCGTGACAGAATAAAAATTTTTACCTATGATTTATTCCTTCTAATTGTACATCAATAACATTGGAGAGTAAGTAGACACAATCACAATATTGGTTGCAATATTAACCACATTTCTGGGTAATATTTTTATCAATGATCAAGCACCCAGCTGACAAGGGATACGCAATCTAGAAATTCAGATGAATTCTGCAGTGTTTGAAAAATGGTTTAAAACCCAGCTTCTTCCCAATATAGGGCCATCTGCCATCATAGTGTTGGATAACGCTTCTTATCATTCAGTTCGAATTAATAAACCTCCGACAATGTCTGCCAAAAAGGATGAAGTTAAAGACTGGCTAATAAAAAATTAGTAAAGTTGCAAAGACATTCATGTAAAGAAAATGATTACGTGATTGACAGACTGGCAAGAGATCATGGACATAGTGGTTAGGCTGCCTACATATCACTGCCAGTATAATGCAACAGAACTGATATGGGCGCAGGTGAAATCATACGTGGCAAAGAAGAATCATTTTAAAAAATCAGACCTGCTTCCTTTGGTCAAAGAAGCAATTGAATCCATATCTTCTGACAACTGGGCTAATGATGTGAGACATGCCGAAGATATAAAAAGAGATGACGCTTCAAGAGATGTTTGCATTGATAAATATATAGATTCTTTTGTTATCGATGTAGCATCCTCTGACGAGGATTCTTCATAAGTAATGTCTCCTCATACTTCGATTGTAAATAAATTTATTGCTTTCCCTTGTTGTGTGATATCCTGTTGAACACTGAAATTGAAATAAATTGAAATATAGATCTGTTTTTTCGACAGAAAGTGGCAGAAATATCTTTAAAAATCTACATATAACAGAAATGCCACAGCAGTGATGAGTATCATATGACAGTGCTTTAAAAGCACAGGTAAATCTAATACTGTATAAATGTGTAATATATATATATATAATATATATATATATATATATATATATATATATATATATATATATATATATATATATATATATATATATATATATATATATATATATATATATATATATATATATATATATATAATTGTGATATAGTTTTGAGCTTTTGAATTGCTTTCTTTCGTGCATGCCGTAATCCGTCTTTACCTCCTTGCTGTATCAAGGTTGAATTTTCACTGTACAGCTATAAAATAGCTCATAATAAACATTCTTTAAATATTGTTACACCCTATATATATATATATATATATATATATATATATATATATATATATATATATATATATATGGGTGTAACAATATTTAAAGAATATTTATTATGAGCTATTTTATAGCTGCACAGTGAAAATTCAACCCTGATACAGCAAGGAGGTAAAGACGGATCACGGCATACACGAAAGAAAACAATTCAAAAGCTCAAAACTATATCACAATTATATGACTTCGATAACAGCAAAGGAACAGTAATAAAAAACTATAGTAGATGACGTAACTCAAGAACATTGCTCAGTACAGCATCCAAATAAACAAAACTGAAAATGAAAGCACATCTAGGTTTCCAAATTTCTTGCATCTATCATTTTCATATATTGAATTTTTTTTTTTTTTATCTAAAATTTAAGTGGGACAACAAAACTTCATTCAGAACTTTCTATTATAGTACACGTGCTTGATAACAGGCGCAAACAATGAGAGCTTGAAGTCAGAAGGTTAATGGTCAGTTTAAGAGGGGCAAAGTCTCTTCCTTAAACGGTCGTACTATAGTAACCCCACCCCCCCCACCCCCCGGCCTTTCTTGTTTACTCTTATTCAGTTTTCATCCTCTGGACTTTACTACTGAAGGTAATCTATTTCTTGTTTTGTCATTGTCATTTTTCAATCTTTAAAGCATTTTAATTTTGTAAGCTCTGTTGTCAGTTTTAATTAGTGTTTTTGTATCTTTTTAGCCAGAAAAGATGGGATATGGGTGATCCCGAAGTGCACCTATTAATAAATATATCAATGATGAGCTGACTGTTCTTCCTATCCGTACTCCCTACTATATATATGCATATATGTATATATGTATATATATATATGTATGTATATATATATATATATATATATATATATATATATATATATATATATATATATATATATGTATTTATATGTATATATATGTGTATATATATATATATATATATATATATATATATATATATATATATATATATATATATATATATATATATATATATATATATATATATATCTTTCTATCTATGCATCTATCTCTGTGTCTAACTATCTGTTAATACACACACTAACACACACATATATATATACATACGTATATATTAACTTTATCACATACACAATTGTTCTGTGCATTAACTAAATTACTAAAAGGACCTCATTCAAACTGGATGGTATCTGTAGATACCATGCAGTTTGAATGAGGTCCTTTTAGTAATATATATATATATATATATATATATATATATATATATATATATATATATATATATATATATATATATATACATCACGAAGGAAGCAGTAGGGAAAGGCATCCTCATCATCTACAGTTTATTTTCAATGCCGACGTTCCGCGACGAATTCCAAGTCGCATTTTCAAGGCTATAAAATATAATATAATTTGCGAACATCAATAACAAATTAATGCAATGGCAACAGCTCTTTATGTAGTAAAAATATTTAAAACAAAACACCTCATTCCAAGACAAGTCAATAATGAGTAAAAGGAGTTCACTAAAATCTTAAAACAACCTACCTATATGAAAGAAAGAACAAGACTAACATAAATAAGTACAAACAGAGTGAGGAAAACCAGTTGCCCAAACTAGGCTATAAACAATTTCACTGAGGACGATTGAGTATTTAACGACGGCACAGTCTTCCTGATAATTATGGATTCTAGGATGGTTAAGTCGTTGTTGTTCTGCACTCGGCCTAGGATGGAAAAATCCTTGCTGTCAATATAAGTTTTACATAATTTTGAATGATTTCGTATATTTGATTGCTCAGGATTAGATAACCTGCTACCTGTTCTATGACTTATGCCCCTGTGGGAATCTATGCGGACCTTCAACAGCCTCCTCGTGCATCCCACATATGTATATCCCGTGATCACATCCCGGGCAAGTGTACTTGTAAACAACGCTGGACGAAAACAGAGGACTGAGCCGGTCTTTGACTCTGAACAGAGACCCTATTGTAAAGGGATTTTTCGGGATGATTTTCAGGTTTAAAGCTGGAAAACTCTTTTGAATAATGGCTGTGCATTTTCTCCTAAAAGTATCATCATGCACGAAAGGGAAACTTGCATACATCTTTAGTTTCGGCACAGTCGATTCAGGTGTTGCCGGAGTCATTTTCTGTAGTAGCAGTTTATTTAGGGATCTGAAAAAAAGTCGTGATGGAAAACAATTATTATTGAAATATTTCACTAAAAAGGATATCTCATCGTGGAAACTCTTCCAGTTTGACGAGTGGGTGTAAGCCCTATGGAGGAGGGTTAAAATAGAGTTCAGTTTCAAATGAAAGAAACACGAACTATAAAAATTCATTCCCAAACCAGTAAATGTATTTTTTCTATACACACCTGTGTAAAAACCTGAGTCACCTCTGGAAATAATAAGATCAAGGAAGGGGAGTTTGTTATTTACCTCCTTCTCCATAGCGAACCTTATGTTTGGATGTTGTCGGATGACGAACTCCAGAAAGGACTCTGCATGACATTCATGACGAAATAGGGAGAACGTGTCGTCAACATATCTTCGATAAAATAGAGGGCGGAACCTAATGGGACATTCTTCTATTATGCGCTCCTCCAGGGAGCACATGAAGATGTTAGCAAAAATTGGACCAAGTGGTGATCCCATGGCCATCCCTTCAGTTTGTTTATACAAACTGAAGGCAAAGGTCGTGTCCAGCACGGCCAGCTCTAAAAGTTGTTTAAAAAATGTCCTACTAAAATTATTAAAAATTGCATCTTCATCAGTAAAAACTTTGCTTAATATTATCTCAGTATTATTATTATTATTATTATTATTATTATTATTATTATTATTATTATTATTATTATTATTATTATTATTGGAGAAGCAATTCCACAGTTATGTATATGTACATATATTTAAAGATAAATATACAACTGTGGATTTGCTACTTCATTTTAAGACTCATGCTACTATGAGTATTTTTTTTATTACTATTATTTTTTTTTTTTTTAGAATATGAATCCAATTCATAAGGGACAAGCATACAGGGACCATTGACTTGAAATACAAGCCTCCAAAGTATATGGTAGACAGGTTTTCCAGGAATATTGGAAAAGTTTTCCGTGCGTCTTTAATAGTGTTCTTGAAGACTCTAAAACTTATTTCTTTTCCGAAGAAGAATTTTTATTTAAATAAGACAAGCGATTTAAACTACTCTGTATCCTTCAAAAAATCTACTATTATAATTTGATGCTGGTACCATAAAAAAACTATATATTTATAACTTACTCTGCTATGCGAAAAAACTTAATCATTCCTTGCTGGAGGCAGCCATCTCTCTCTCTCTCTCTCTCTCTCCCCCTTAATAAGGTGATCAATGGCAATGGAGAAGCCTTGTTAAAACAAAAAAGGTCACTTTTCTCTTGAAGCTGACTGGATTACTGGGCGCTAGTGATGACCATTTCAGGAAACAGAAATTCTTGAGACCACCTTATTTTTAACTATTGGGAAAAATTAACGCACACAGACGCACAAACCAGTGTATACACACACACACACACACACATATATATATATATATAAAATATATGTATATATACTTATATATACATATATTTATGTATATGTATCTATCTATAATAATAATTTCCAAGTTGATCTTGTCCTCCCCGGGGTGAAATTTTCTAGAAAGCTTTATTGCCACGAAAATGGCATTTTTTTTTAAAGAAATAAATGTAAATGTAGCGAAAAATCATCATCATCGTATCCTTTTCCCTCGTCGTCGGGAGGAGATATCTATCTATCTATCTATCTATCTATCTATCTATCTATCTATCTATATGTATATATATACATATATAGAGATATATAAATATATGTAGATATACATATATATATACATATATATATATATATAATATATATATATATATATATATATATATATATATATATATATATATATATATATATATATATATATATATATATATATATATATGTGTAATGTTTTTATTTTTTTCTTTTTTTTTACGTTCTTTTATGTTTGCATAGATTTTAGTCTTTCTCTTCTTACCTTGGTTTCTTTCGAGGTGTCCTTCAGATCGCTTCGCGGATGATGTGCTATCTTTGTATATTTATTCCTTTTAAATATTGATATCTCTCAGAAAGGCGTATAGAGACGAGATCGGTAATTTCTTCACTTTAATTAGTACTTAATATTATAAAGATCAGTACAAAATTAACAAGTTACAATGATAGAAACGAATCACTCTTGAATCAGTCTATTTGGGGAACACGGAAGCGATTGGGAGAAGTACTCTCCCTTGAAGGACACAGTTCTCACTCTCGTCTCCTCGTCGGTCTCTCACTCGTTGAACCCTCAGGAAACTTGCTATCTGTAAATCTCCACCTCCTTCTAGCCTTATTGGAAGGATTAATCAGCAAGGCCTCCCCTTCAAGTAGCTGATTGGAAGGACTGTAGTGGGTGTGATTCAAATCTCTCCTTAGAGGACTTGATAGGAGGTGATCTTAGGAGGGTGTGGGAAAGACCCCTCCCACACATAATTGATTGGAGGTTGAAGAAGTATATCACTTGGGTCAACCCCCAAATTCCTGGAACTTCCACGAAAACACCTTCCGGAGAAGGCGGGACTATAGAATCAGCTGTTGTAAGCATTTAGACTGTGCTGACTCATGTTTTGCTTGGCTTCAATCGCGAGGCCATTATTTCCCATTTTTACGACTGTTTTTATGGCTTAAACACGATATACTGCAATGTAAACATCTTGCGTATTGATAACACGACACAAAAGCATTTGGCCGTTATCACTGTGTTCTTTGCCTCTCTCTTTACTCTTATTTCTCTCTCCTTCTCTCTCTTAACTTTTTCTCTTTCTATCTCTCTCTCTCTCTCTCTCTTTTCTATTTAATTTCCCTATCTATTCTACACCACAACATCACTCGGTCACGCTACCTCACACTGCCCTCAGTGTGACAAAAAGAACATATTTCAATGGATGATTGCAAAATCACAAATAAAATAAAGCATTTATATGATTGCCCATCAAGTCAATTCTCAAAAAAATATTTAAATTGCACAAACTGTGTCAATGCACTAATGCAAAAAAAATCAATTAAGAATATATGGTAGAAATTTCACATATATTATATCATGAATCAAAAGAGATACATATACATACATATATATATATATATACATAATGAATTGTTATACTGTAAAAACGGTAAATTGTTCTAACACACAATGCAAACAATAATACATAAAGAATTCAGCAGCAAATTATGTGTATAAGATCATTTTACTCTTCATTGGTCCTCTTTATTTCTGTTATAATCTGCTCAATATTTGAAATTACCACACGTTTGACCAAAATTGCAAACACTATTATTACAATAATGATTATGACCAAATTGAACAGAGACAGAATTGGTGAAACATTTTCTTTGTAATAGAAAAATTCATCTACTAAAGCCAACTCATTTATTTGTTTTAACTCTAACTGAGACAGTTTAAATTCTTTAACTTCACTAGAGTAGTTCATGTAGGGCTTATTTTTATGGATTGTGATTTCTGTGAAGACATGAGGTTCATAATATAATTTATTAGGAATAACTAACTTGCAAGTCTTATCAAAAGCATGGACATTATTGAAATTAATTTCAGTACTTACATTATGGCAATTAATAGTTGCTGTTACTGAACTTAGTGAAAACACAAAAACTGACTGTTCTATTATAATGGAAACAAAATCATGTTTGGATAATTGTGTACACAGTACTGTCTCTTGATTCTTGTTTTCAATTATTTCTTGAACACAGGGATAGGCATTAGTAGTTTCATACAGGTTGTCAAGGTTGCAAATATACTCTTTATCTTTCAAAAGTATACAATCTCTTAATTGAGCATCAGTAATAAATGACATCATTAGTCCATGTTCTTCTAATGCAAAATTGATGTGGTTGACATTTGAGATAATTACGTTTTCCTTTATCAACATGGGAAAAGGATGTATGGACATCAGTACATCTGCCTCTTTTTGATTAAAAGGTAAAATTAGAAGGATCTTATTCTTAACTACCTTGGTGGTTATCAAATTATAATAGACCATTATATCCTTTACCATAGGGGTATAATGTCCTTCTACCAAAAAATCACTAATTATGCCCTCTAATTCTCTTGGGTTTATTAATGTTGGACTTAATATTCCTTTATAGGCTAACAAAATGGCATTTAATAGATCTTTATGGTCTTGCAATACAATCCTAACATTGTTCATAAATGTACTTAAATGTTGTTCATCTGTTATTATCTTAATCTCTTTGGTAATGTTTGTGTTCACTTGATTAATAAATTCCTTTATTTTTTTCAATTCCTTACTGTTTAAGTTTTGAGAGCTTATAATCTTATTTAACACAATGCCTCTTGTTGCTGCCCATTTCTCCAGTTTGTCTATACGGGCACTTTCTTTTTCTACATTAGAGTCTGTCGCGACTCCAAATAATTGATTAAGTGCTGTTCCTATAAAAGGTAAGAGGGATCGTTTGGATCTTGTATTTAACACACTTCCTATGTCATTATCTAGTTTTTCCAACAATGGTAAAACACTGTTATTTTCACTTTTCCTAATTAATGATTTCAATTCCCTTTGGACATCTTTCAATGTCATTTCATTGATAAGCACTGATGTAATGTCAATACTCACTATGCCTAAGTCCTTTATTAATTTCACAGATCCCTTTTTCTCTAGTAGTGCACCCTTCCGGATCACCACCTCAGATGACACATAAAGCAGTGTTATGATAACCAAGAAGAACCGCATGTTTGTATCTGTAAGAATAAGCCTTATCAGATATTCTGTATACATGAGGTATTTTAATGCCTACACATTGTTTATATCTAATAGTTCAACACTTTACATAAATTTATCTTTTTCTTAAATTGTATTTGTTATTTATTGGTTCCTGTTCAACTTCTTTCAATAATTCAACTATTCTCTTATTGGACCAAGAGTCTGTTTTTATTACCTTTACATGATTGGTATGAACAATTCTTTCCTTTAGATCACTCTCACTTATGATCTTTAGCTTATTTAACTTCAACACTTCTAATACCCTGTAAGGACCTTGGAACTTTGCGGATACTTTTACATTAGGACCTTCTGGAACATGATTCTGAACATATACCTGAGCACCTACTACAATTTTTGGTTTAGCTGTATTTTTGTCATAGTACTTTGCTTGGACACTCTGAGCTTCCTTAAGTCTAGTCCTCGTCTGTTTGATCGTTTCATATGTACGTCTAGTTTTCCAGGCAATATAGTCATCGTAGTTATAAGTATGTCGGGGTGGTGTTGCATCATCTAGTAACGTATTTGGTAGTCTCTTCTCGTATCCGTATAACAAGTAGTGTGGTGATTCTCCTACTGTCTCATTTACAGTATTGTTTATAGTAAACTGTACGTCTTCCAAAGCTAAATCCCAGTCTTCTGTATTAGGTTTAACTAAAGTTTTCAGGATATCCTTTATCTTACGATTCGTTCTTTCTACTGCTCCATTTGAACTTGGTTTATATGCTGTGATTTGACATTTATTTATCTCATAAAATTCACATAATTTTCTTAAAAGTTCACTAGTAAATTCTGCTGCGTTATCAGAAAGAAGAACTTGGGGACATGAATGTCTCGTAATAATTCTAGATTTAAGAGCTTCTGCTACTGTAATTGCATCTCTATTTCTTACTGGTACGATCTCTACATATCTTGTTAGATAGTCTAAAAAGACTAATATTTGTTTATTCCCCCTAACAGTTGTTGGAAATGGACCTAAAAAGTCCATAGATACGACCTGAAATGGATTCAACTCCGATGGGTATTTTTCAAGAGGAGCTTTTGGATTTACGTTACCTTTATGTCGATTACAAACTACACAATTTTGTACAAAGTTCTTGGCATCCTCACTACAATGGGGCCAAAAATAGTTTCTGGTTAGGATTCTAGTTGTCTTTTTGATTCCTGGATGTCCTGCTAACTTGTATGAGTGTGTTAGTTCTAAAACTTCTCTGATTAGTGTTTTCGGGATGTATAGTCGAGAATAACCATTCTTCTCTGTTGGTCTTTTATACAGTAATCCATTGATTAAAACAAAATCAGGTTTTAAAGATTCATCTGTCATTAGTTGTCCTATTATATGCCTGATTTCTGTATCCATTCCTTGCTGTATTTGTACTCTTTCCAAATCTAAATCTACCACTTGACAGCTAAAACAAAAAGTATTAGTGGTAATACATTTCTCTGTTTCTTCTTGGGCTCTGGATAATGCATCTGCTAGTGTATTAAATTTTCCTGGGATATATCTGAATTCTGGTGCAAATTCTAGTACACTAATGAACCATCTATTGAACTTCATGTTATTTGTAAAAGTTCTCTTCTTAAACAAATCACAAATTGGTTTGTGATCAGTAAGTACATTGACTTTATGTCCTAAAATTATGTGTCTAAATTTCCTTAGACCCCAGTATAATGCTAAACATTCTCTTTCTATTGTGCTATAATTTTTCTCTGCAGCATTCAAAACTCTACTGGCATAATATACTGCTCTCATTCTTGTTTTGTCCTTTTGTAATAATACAGCCCCTAGCCCGGTACTTGATGCATCACAGGCTAAGTAAAAGTCCTTCGAGAAATCTGGGTAGACTAGTACGGGATTCCTGGTCATTTTACTCTTTAGTGTTTGGAAGGCTGTCTCTTGTTCTTTATTCCATTCATATTTGACATCTTTCTTTGTTAATTCTGTTAATGGTTTGGCTATTGTAGCAAAGCCTTTAATGAAAGGTCTATAGTAGCCTACCATTCCTAGGAATCTTCTCAATGCTTTCAAATTGGTAGGAGCTGGATATTCAACTATTGCTTTTATCTTGCCTGCTTGCATTCGCAGACCATCTTCACTAATTACATGTCCTAAGTATTCCAAAGATTTCATTAAGAATTGACATTTCTTTAATTTGATTTTTAATCCTGCTCTTCTTAATCTTTCCAAGACTATTTCTAATGTTTTGAGGTGACTTTCTAAATCTTTGCTAAAAATGATAACATCATCTAAGTAAACTGCAACATTTTCTATATCCCCTAATATTTGAAGCATTAATCTAACAAACGTTAAAGGAGCCGAAGTGAGTCCAAATGGCATGACTTCAAATTGCAAGTGTTCCTTGTGTGTGCTGAAGGCTGTGAATGGTTTCGACTCTTCGTCTAAAGGTACTTGCCAGTATCCACTAAGTAAATCTAAAGATGAAAATATCCTTGCACCTCCTAACTGAGCTAACATATCTTGAATCACTGGCATTGGCATTCTATCGGGGATGGTGTTGGAATTTAACTTTCTATAGTCTATCACAAGTCTCCAATTTCCATCTTTCTTTGGAACAAGTAGTAATGGAGAATTATATGGAGATTTAGAAGGAATGACTACCCCATCTTTCTTCATTTCTTCTATCAAATTATCAACTATGGGTCTTTGGCTTATTGGTAATCTGTAATTAGGAATAAAGAATGGTTTTGTTCCATCATCTAATACAATTTTATGCCTTAGGACATTTGTTCTACCTAATTTATCTCCTTCTATTGCTATTACATCTCTGTATTTTTCTAATACTTGAATTAATCTATCTTTGTTTTCTGGAAAATCTGTTTTATTCACTTCTTTGCTTAATTCAGATGTTTGACCAGTTACAGAGAAAAATGCTTCTTCTTCTAATGTTAGTAATGGATTGTTAATAGGTATTCCTTTACAAAAGATAATGCCTGCATAAAGTGTTAGTTTGTTATCTGAGTAGTTCTGGACATAAACTTCACAAGTACCACCCTTCATGTGGACTAAAGAATTATCCATTCTGACAAATTCTGGTAACTCTTCATTTAGTAAAAGAACATCTTTAACTCCTATCTCTTCTTTTCCCCTTAGATGTATTTTTGTTAAACACTTTGGATGCAAAATTACCTGTCTGTTTAGTATTAATTGTACTTTATTATCATCAGCAGTGCTTACACAACATACTTCCTCATCTTTTGTTTCTGCAAAGTAGCAATGTTCTGCATCTATACTAGTTTCTTCAGTTACTGCTATTATATCTTTTATATCTACTTTATTTATTTTGTTTAACAACAGTACCTCATTTACTAATTTCCCTTCATTATCATAGCTGATTACTACATTGCTATAATGTTCTGTATTTATCTCTGCATAATTATCCTCATAAATGTCTTGTTCCTTGTCATATTCAGAACACTGGAGATCACCTTTATTTATTTCTGGGTCACTTCTTTTGTTGGAGGGTATAATTTCTGGATGTGCACATCTTATCTTTCTAGTCTGTAATTGTGGAAATTCCTCCTTTCCGTTACCATTCATTTTAATTTGATTGTTCTCTTGATGATAGGTTATTTTCTGTATGTCTTTGTCGCTTGTTGAAGTCGTCTCAGACAAATTGATCAGATTTGGGTGAAACTTTTCTTCTTCAAGCGTAAAGCATACGCTCTTTTTATTATCTTGTGTAAGGTTAATTCTTCCTTCTCGGCAATTCAGTATAATTCCACATTTCTTCATTAATTTATATGAGAACAACACCTGTGCGGGAAAGAACCTGTCTTCTAGAACTATAAAACTTTCAACAGTTTTATGTGACGAAAGGTCTATTTCTAAGTTCACATTGCCTAAACTTTTTATCTGTTTACCCGCTACTCCTTTTATTATCTTGCTTTGACCCTGAATTAGCGTTTCTTTAACGCCTAAGTAACTTGTTAATGTGTGTTTATCTATTATGCTTACAGTACTACCTGAATCCATAAGGACAGTACATAATTTATTCTGTATTGGAATTTTAATGATAGGTAAATCCTTTCTGATTATTTCTTCTTCATCCATGGAAAATACTACTTCTTTACTCTGCAATATGGATAGTGCGGATGAACCTTCACTTCTCCTATTTGCTAATTCTTCTCTTAATTTATCTTCTTGAAGGGACTTTCTTGTGGTATTCTGTGTAGGGATAAATTGTCATTGATTTGAAGACTTATTTGATGTTGAGCGGTTACTACTTAATTCAACTATTTCTTTATTTCCTTCTTGTGTTTTAAACCAGCAATTCTTTGTTAAATGTCCTATTTTCTTACAAACCGTGCAGATTCTAGGTTTTCTACACTCATTTGTAAAATGATTTGTATACCCGCAGTTTTCGCAGGCTGTCTTGGGTCTCGCCCCTTGAGCGGAATAGTTCACTTGGGTTGAAGTGTTTGTGTTTGAGTTTTGACCATATCTATAAGGTTTGTGTGGTCCACTCTTTGTTAGATTGTTTCTTCCCCTTTGATCTGGATTCCATTTTCTTTTAGTATTTTGGGCATATTTCCCTTGGAAGGTATTTGGTCTATTTCCTGCTTGTCTGGAATTATCATAGAATTTATTATTCAGTTTAAAATTAGGATTATTATTTCTGACTTTCCTTTCATTTTGTGCTTCTGTTGTTCCCACGAATTCCTTGGATAGATTTATCTCTTTCCTTTGGATTTCTTCTCTCATTGTCTTCAATGTTTGAAGGCTTGTTTTTCTGGGATCAAGTTTTATTTTTCTGAAAGCTTTCTTTTCCTCTTCTCCAAGAATATTATATATGGTTCCAAATGACAGGTAATTTAATACATGCCGTAGCTCAACTAATTTCTGGGCACTAGCCCCAAACTGATCCTTGTCTCCTATAGTAATACCTGTCTTCTCTAAATCTTCGCTTATTTTCTCTATTGCATTCTCCACGCTTGCGTACAAATTAGCAATTGTTTTATATTGTGGGTTAAGAAATCTAGTTAGGTTATATAAACCGTCAGTCTGATTTACTGGTTCCCAGAGTGATAAACAAATTTCTTTAAATTCTACATAGTTATTAAGTTTGCTAAAACTTGTGGAATTCAAAGTTTTATGTGCGTCTCCATGTTCTGAGCTGACGAGCAACAAGGCTTCATTTATCTTAGCTCTTTCATCTGTTATTCCCCCTGAAATTATACGACTATCTGCATCTGCTAGCCAATGATTTACAGTATAGGCTTCGAGTCTGCTTTTGTCAGGATTGGAATCATCCACCTGTCCACAGAAGCGTGTGGCGGTTGTTATGACGGCCGCCTGGTTCATATTAAAAAATTGTAATGTGCGAGTATTATTAGTATTATTAGTATTGTTACTATTATTATTATTGTTAGTAGTATTAGAATGATTAACACTATTTTGGTTCTGGTTATTTGTGTTATTATTGTTAGTATTTCCTTGCACTACAGCGGAGTGGGAATTTAGTCTTGAAATTCGACTTCGTCTAATTGTCGACGGTCTTAAATCGTAATGTGAATGTCTAACAGTGTTCAGTAGTTCATCAAATACTCGTTGCATGTCCACACACAAAAAAATTTTTTCACTCAGAGTACATCAATCAAAAAAAAATTTTCGTTATATTGTACCAAGATTAAAAACAATTTGTCAAATTGTCACACAAAAAAATTTAAATTCTCTATTGAGTTCAAGTGCACAATTAAAACCTTTTTCAATACTCAAAATAAATTCTTATATGAAATTGGGCATCATATCATTAAAATTCATTACAATAAGTCCACAAAATTACATATATAACTTCTCAAATAATCATCACCAACCGAGTAAAAAATAGCTAATTCCCTATCTAAATTATTTACTAAATAATTAATTTATCATAGAGAGAGTAATGCTGGTATTTATGCAAAAATAATTTTATTCACTAGAGAGAGTTTTCTTAATTTTCAATCTTAAAGCAAGATGCTAAAAAAAAATTTATCTTCACTTATTTATTAAGAGAGAGAGTGGATAGTAAATTCCTTACTGTGTTGTGTTGTTGATATCGTGATATCGCTAAATGTTGTTCATTCGGCGGTGAATGTTTCGCTGTCGGATCACTATGTCTGCGTTGTTTTTCCGCTGTGGTTTTCCGCTTTCGGAATCTTGTTGAAAGTTTGTACGTTGTTTTTCTTCAATCACTCGATGCAATGTCGCTAACACTGGGCTTATTATCGCTGTCGGCGTCTTGCTCAATTTGTTGACGGTAACAGTTCAAAATGTTTTTGGCTTCGGGACGCAATAAACTGTTTTATTCACACTCGACGTTCTTGTTGTAAGCTGCTATTCGCTGGAGTATTTTTATTTCTTCTGATATATTTTGTTCGTCGTCGTAAAAAAATCTAAGTTCGTTTTGTAGAATTTCGTTTCACTGTAACTTAAATAATTGCACTGATAATTTCATTAATGTTCGTTTGTTTCGTCTCGCCTTCTGGATCCACTTTAGCTGCCACCAATTGTAATGTTTTTATTTTTTTCTTTTTTTTTACGTTCTTTTATGTTTGCATAGATTTTAGTCTTTCTCTTCTTACCTTGGTTTCTTTCGAGGTGTCCTTCAGATCGCTTCGCGGATGATGTGCTATCTTTGTATATTTATTCCTTTTAAATATTGATATCTCTCAGAAAGGCGTATAGAGACGAGATCGGTAATTTCTTCACTTTAATTAGTACTTAATATTATAAAGATCAGTACAAAATTAACAAGTTACAATGATAGAAACGAATCACTCTTGAATCAGTCTATTTGGGGAACACGGAAGCGATTGGGAGAAGTACTCTCCCTTGAAGGACACAGTTCTCACTCTCGTCTCCTCGTCGGTCTCTCACTCGTTGAACCCTCAGGAAACTTGCTATCTGTAAATCTCCACCTCCTTCTAGCCTTATTGGAAGGATTAATCAGCAAGGCCTCCCCTTCAAGTAGCTGATTGGAAGGACTGTAGTGGGTGTGATTCAAATCTCTCCTTAGAGGACTTGATAGGAGGTGATCTTAGGAGGGTGTGGGAAAGACCCCTCCCACACATAATTGATTGGAGGTTGAAGAAGTATATCACTTGGGTCAACCCCCAAATTCCTGGAACTTCCACGAAAACACCTTCCGGAGAAGGCGGGACTATAGAATCAGCTGTTGTAAGCATTTAGACTGTGCTGACTCATGTTTTGCTTGGCTTCAATCGCGAGGCCATTATTTCCCATTTTTACGACTGTTTTTATGGCTTAAACACGATATACTGCAATGTAAACATCTTGCGTATTGATAACACGACACAAAAGCATTTGGCCGTTATCACTGTGTTCTTTGCCTCTCTCTTTACTCTTATTTCTCTCTCCTTCTCTCTCTTAACTTTTTCTCTTTCTATCTCTCTCTCTCTCTCTCTCTCTTTTCTATTTAATTTCCCTATCTATTCTACACCACAACATATGCATACATGTATATAATATATATACATATATGAATATATATATATATATATATATATATATATATATATATATATATACATATATATATACATATATATATATAAATATATATATATATATATATATATATATATATATATATATATATATATATATATAAATATACATATATATATATATATATATATATATATATATATATATATATATATATATATAAATATACATATATATATATATATATATATATATATATATATATATATATATATATATATATATATATATATATATATATATATATATATATATATATATATATATATATATATATATATATATATATATATATATATATATATATATATATATATATATATATATATATATATATATATATATATATATAAATATATATATATATATATATATATATATATATATATATATATATAAATATATATATATATATATATATATATATATATATATATATATATATATAAATATATATATATATATATATATATATATATATATATATATATATATATATATATATATTTCTCCCGGCGACGAGAGAAAAGGATACGATGATGATTTTTCACTAAATTTTTAATTTCTTTCTTTTTTTTTAAATATTGATGTTTTCGTGGCAATAAAGCTTTCAAGAAAATTTCATACCTTCTGCTGCAAGAAAGAATCATTGTCGCCTGGCGCCGTAATATCTTCGTGTTTTTCCTGCAGTCGTTTTAGAATTCTTCAGCTCATGCGTATAGTGCCATCACTCAATAGGTGCACTGACACCAAGGACTACAGTGGCCATCTCAGGGATCCTCCAGGAAGACGTCTTGAAGCCTTCAGAGACAGCATGTGAGCAAAGAAGGCGAAGTTTATGGTTAAAATGAACTGGATGACGAAGCAGATCGACTAAAAGAGATTTTCAAGAGGGAAAAGTACATCACGAGAATGGCAGATAGCTTCAGTCTGTAATTGTTTACTGCTGAAAATATGGACTACTTCGCGGAGCAGTATGAAGTCGAGGTTCCCGCCTTCTGCGATTATTTGGCACCTCTACAGTCGTATTGTCACTCACGGACGCAAGCTCTTCATTCGAAATAAGGAAGGAAATAATCAAGAAGAGAGGAAGACAGTGGAACGGAGGAACTGAAGAATTTATACGAAATAAAAGGTAGAGAACTTGAGGTGTTTTCTAAGCTGATTGAGAGGGGATTTTGGATGCCCAAAATTACCGCTGGGAGCAGTTCTTCGCTCGAAATAAGAAAGAGAAGGAACAAAAAAGAGACGACATCGGCGTGGAGATATACTGAAGAATGCTGACGAAGAATAAAGTAGATAACCTGAGGTGTTAGAAACTACTTCAAAGATTTTGGATTCACAGAATTACTTTTCGGAGAAGCAAGGAAGAATCGAAGGGATGATCAATATCGTCAGTAAGAGGGAATCTCATAAGTTTATAGAAGACGACTCCTTAAAGCAAAGAAGCTGTTTATGTGCCAGAAAAAGAACTCCAAGTAATGGTTATCGCGATGTTGAAATGATCTAAAACCTTCGAGATTTTCCTTGAAGACATTTTGGAATCCTTCAGTCCTCCGGCTCCTGGAAGGACGAGAGAAATGCCATTCGCGCATGCGCCGAGCTTCAAAGTGTCCAAGAACAATCTCCGAGATGCTTCAAATCGTCTGGAAGCCTTCGGAGACAGAAAGTGTCAGTTTTGAAAAGTAGGGTAAGAGAAAGCAAAGAGTATTGGTGAGGGGAAGGGTCCGACCCAGAGGCCGCTTCCTTCCTCCAAGGAAGCAGCCTATGGGTCTGACCCTTCCCATGGAAAGGGCCCAAGCCCTTTAAGGATTGGCCCCAAAAGCCTACAAGGCTTGCCAGTCTTTTGAGGGTAGCCTTGAAGGGAAGGGTCCGACCCAGAGGCTGCTTCCTCGGAGGAAGGCAGGTATCCTGTCAGGCTGGGGAAGCAGGCCTGGAGAGGGCCCAAGAACTTCAAGGATGAGGCCCAAAGTCCTCCTAGGCTGGCCAGTCTCTTGAGGGCAGCCTTGAAGGGAAGGGTCTGACCCAGAGGCTGCTTCCTCGGAGGAAGGCAGGTATCCTGCCAGGCTGGGGAAGCAGGCCTGGAGAGGGCCCAAGAACTTCAAGGATGAGGCCCAAAGTCCTCCAAGGATGGCCAGTCTCTTGAGGGCAGCCTTGAAAGGAAGGGTCCGACCCAGAGGCTGCTTCCTCGGAAGAAGGCAGGTATCCTGCCAGGCTGGGGAAGCAGGCCTGGAGAGGGCCCAAGAACTTCAAGGATGAGGCCCAAAGTCCTCCAAGGATGGCCAGTCTCTTAAGGGCAGCCTTGAAGGGAAGGGTCTGACCCAGAGGCTGCTTCCTCGGAGGAAGGCAGGTATCCTGCCAGGCTGGGGAAGCGGGCCTGGAGAGGGCCCAAGAACTTCAAGGATGAGACCCAAAGTCCTCCAAGGATGGCCAGTCTTTTGAGGGCAGCCTTGAAGGGAAGGGTCCGACCCAGAGGCTGCTTCCTCGGAGGAAGGCAGGTATCCTGCCAGGCTGGGGAAGCAGGCCTGGAGAGGGCCCAAGAACTTCAAGGATGAAGACCAAAGTCCTCCAAGGACTGCCAGTCTCTTAAGGGCAGCCTTGAAGGGAAGGGTCTGACCCAGAGGCTGCTTCCTTGGAGGAAGGCAGGTATCCTGCCAGGCTGGGGAAGCGGGCCTGGAGAGGGCCCAAGAACTTCAAGGATGAGACCCAAAGTCCTCCAAGGATGGCCAGTCTCTTGAGGGCAGCCTTGAAGGGAAGGGTCCGACCCAGAGGCTGCTTCCTCGGAGGAAGGCAGGTATCCTGCCAGGCTGGGGAAGTAGGCCTGGAGAGGGTCCAAGAACTTCAAGGATGAGGCCCAAAGTCCTCCTAGGCTGGCCAGTCTCTTAAGGATAGCCTTGAAGGGAAGGGTCTGACCCAGAGGTTGCTTCCTCGGAGGAAGGCAGGTATCCTGCCAGGCTGGGGAAGCGGGCCTGGAGAGGGACCAAGAACTTCAAGGATAAGACCCAAAGTCCTCCAAGGCTGGCCAGTCTCTTGAGGGCAGCCTTGAAGGGATGGGTGGGCAGCCTTGAAGGGATGGGTCCGACCCAGAGGCTGCTTCCTCGGAGGAAGGCAGGTATCC